>KK113329.1:188017-239103 GCA_000611955.2 Stegodyphus mimosarum | reverse complement strand
TTGATTCGTCTTTTAAGAACTGAACATTATTTTATACTAATAATTTTTTTTTAAATAAAAGGAAAATTCTTTGCAAAATAAAAAGTATTTTAATTTTAAATTTTTCTTAGATATTTCTCAAAACATACATAAACAATAACAATAATATCGCAAAGGAGAAGAAAATTCTAATTTATTTTTTTTCCCTTGTGAAATCTACAGTTATTTTCGTTGCAGTATATTTTCGTCGGTTACACCTTGCAATTCAAATAGAACGACCGCTGAAACATCCCCTTTTCAGACTGACATTAACTTCAAATAATTTTAGCATGCTTAACTAATCATTAAATAACTCAATTTAAACTAAAAGTAAACAAACTACGAAACTTTTCTAAATTTTCACATAAAAGTTTCCGAGTGGGACAAAATATGAGATTAAAAAATGATAACCTTGTCTCCTTCTCTTATTTATTAAATTTTTCTTCGACGCATGAATAAAACTGCACATTTTTGTGTGCGCACGGGTTCGTAATGGATTGAATGGACACAGAACAGATGATAGCCCGATCAAATCATTTTTCCAAAAGAAACAACTTAACAGTTCTGGAACTTTACACAAAAATACTCGTACAGCTCTTCTCAGGATCACAGGTTACAATCAGTAGATACACTTCAAAAGAACGTTAAGCGCAGCGCAATGCAAAGCGTATCTAAATTGCAAAGCTCTCACGGAGATTTCTCAATACTCCGAACTCAACGCTGAACGAAACAACTGAGAACTGATGCCCTCTCGGAGCTTACACAGTCCTTTTCCGGAAGTCAAGAAATCACTAGAACTCTCTATTCCTTGAAATTACTAGAAGGCATATACGGCTAAAGTTACAGATAAGGGCCGGATTCTGTTACAGTGACATACAGAGATCAATTAGCTATTCAATTACAGTACCCATTACAGTTATACAGGGACCGTACTAAAATGTCACCAAATGGCCCCAAAGTTTGGCGAATTTTAGCTGTTTCTCACCAAATTTAACAACAAAAACTATGGTCAGCGTGGTGATATCCCGCCGGTTAATAGCCATTTATCTCAATGTTAACTGTTAACTAGACTTCTGTAACCTTATTTTTCCGGCAGACTTTTCATGCTACATTATGCAAAATCCGCGATAATATGTTTATACGCTTGAAATTATAAACTTCTTTATTTCTTACTGCATTGGCATTGGATGGATGGCACTGCATTGGATGGCGTTTCGATTCTGATAAATTATCTTCATCATGGACTGCAAATGTCTGTCAGTTAATCTTTCTCTCCCTTTTAATTATAATTAATCCCAATTTTGCACAGTGAAAAACAAAGCTGTTCACATATATATGTGGTCCCAAACGAAGCGATTATTTCTTAGTGCAAAAATTCGTAACTGAGTTTATTTATTTTTTGACAAGTACGAATCAAAGTTAATAAAATCTGCACTTTCAAGTTTTTAAATAAGATTTATATCACATATATATAATAAGCTCAGTTTATAGATTTTCTGGTGCGTTATTCACGTTCTTTTCTTTTTAATGGTAATGAAAAATAATGTAAATTCGGATTTCAAGCAACTAAAATCTTGAAATCTCTGCAATACCATATTTGCACCATAGAATGAAATGTATTCCCGTGTCGCATAAAACTGTTTCTGAAGATACCATTTTGAGACCACTACTCTAAAATATGTTGAAATGCATTGAAATTATTTCTGTAACAAATAAGAATAAGAGAAATTTTGAAGAGCTTGGGGGAAAATATTTCTACGTTATTTTAAACTAAAATCAAACACATTACATGTATGAATTCGACCAAGTTTGTACATTTCTCACTCCAACAGGGGTCAATTCTTTCAGTTTTCTTTGACATGCACTAGGGGACGAAGCGTCTAGACAACCCTCCCTGAATTGTCTAGACTTCCGAATAGGTTTACATCGTTAATAACACAGAAAATATTTTGATACCTAAAATGTTACAGTGGGCTTCTACCCAAAAATGTGCGCGATGATGTTAGATATATACTCTTACACAAATAAATGATTTAAGTATACCTCGACAATACATTTCATTGGATTTACAAATTGAACTAAATATTCAGAATAAAAAAAAATTAGAAGTTTGGCTTTGAATTGCAGCCGAAGCCAGTTACAACGATTTCCAATTGATCGAAAATTCCGTTCGCTATGTCCGATTCTATAGGAAAAGTACATCATATAACAAAAATATGTTTGCATGAAAATAAATACAAAAATATCTGATGTGGACACCACATGACTTCCTTGTATGGCCTATTATATTATACATACTTTTTGCTCCGCTTATTTAAAGTTATTTCCTCGAATTTCATTAGAGATACATTTCTCATTCAATCAATTCAATTCTCACTTTGCGGCAAGGCAAAAACACACAAAAACTCAAGAGATCTTCATTAAAAATTTTAAAATACAGAAAAACCTAAAACACCAAATACTATTGTAAAATACAAAAAAAAAAACCTAAAACACCAAAAAAAGAAAAAAAAAAAAAAAAAAAAAAACTTTTACGATTAAAATTAGAGTTTGTACGCAAAAACAAGCAATTCGGCCAAAGGACAGGAAAACAAAATTTTCGGTGCACGAAAACTGAAACTTAACGTTTGGTCGCATTGGGCAAAAGAAACCGAAGATAGTGCTCAAACTGATTTATTTCACTATTTTACTACGAGTTTCAAATGTAGACAAATGGCGGCCTCATTAGGCCTAGCGCCACTTTTAAATTGTTGATAGTTCTATAACTATTACATGCATATAAATTAAAGACATAAAAACCTTATCCGGCACATAAGAACAACAATTCAATTACTTTTAAAGCAAAAAAATGCACAATTTACCAGCATATAAGAATAAAATAACTCAGCTCAACGAGACGGGTAATATATATATATGCTATATATATGTGTATGCGTGTGTAAGATTAAAAAATATGAAAGCAAACTTCGAATTTTAATTGGCTTTAACCTCTTTTATTTTTTAATTTGGAGACTCCATCTGTCTGTCTGAAAAATATTGCTTAAGTCTAAACTGCATCATTCAAATTAATCACGCGATCCTACGTAACGCATAATGTCTTTTGACAAATCACCAAACTGTAAACCAAAACTTTTTTTTAACTCGGAACTGAAATTTTTGACTCCCTCCTTCTTCCTCTGAACTGATGCGTCCCTTTTCGCTTCAACTTCTGTGCTGCGTAATTGCTTCGCTATGCTCGCTTCTATCGCCATAGTATAAAACATATAAATGTTCTGGAAATAGGCACGATTGGAATGCCCAGTGAATTGTGGGCACAAAGGTGAATTTAAATAAAAAAAAATGAAATTAATCCAGCTCATCTTGTTCCTCTTTAATATGGATCAAGTATCTATGCTAAACAACATTGCTACACTTCTATATCTCAGTGTTCTTACATTAGTGCTTCCAAAGTTTGTGCTATCATTACATTTTTTTTGTTATGTAATGTTTTTGAAGCGTAGTCGTAGTGGCATAGTGGCAGGCTGTGAAGACGAACAGATGACGCCGACGCAAAAATAAATTACGTGAATTCTCAATCTTTATTTCCACGCATATAAAATCATCTCCGTAGATATTTATCCAATCATGATGAAATCCGATACATTTCTATGATTCAGTCCTAATGAAATATCATAAATTTCTATGTGCATTGGCTTTTAAAAAGAAATGGCGTAAGCAGTTAAGCAAAGGTAAAGCAGCGCGACGTTGACAAAGCAGCAGTTAGGGAAGGGAAGAATGGCGTAGCTAATTCGCCAACGGTATTTATAGTAAGTCTGATGTAATTGTAAAGATAAACTATGATTGGTTAATTTGAGGCTGTTACATAACACAGAAAGTTCTCAATTTTGGGAGAACAGATGAATTTAGGGAGAGAGCACCAAATCTAGAATCGTCAATTTTGAGCTCGCCAATTATTTTTAAAGCAGCTGTCGTATTTTGTTATATCTTACTATATCTTATATGCATCTATCTGTCTATCTAGCTATATATATGTAATATCTTTTATAAATACTACATCCCACTTAAGTATGAAATTTGGTCTTTCTACGACGATTACAACCGGTGCCGACGGAGTCGCATAAAGACAAGATGAAATTAAAATGATATTTTATTAGTAAAACATAAAATAATAACAACTAGCCAGGGTAACTTCTTTTTAGGGTCTGTTTTTTACAACCTAGATGCAAATTTCTATGTTCTTGAAAATAGCGCAAATAGAATTGCTTTTGGTCTTCTTCAGCTGTGATTAACCCGTGAAAATTTTGCATCAATTTGATAGCTCTTTCAAAAGCAATCATTTTAACTTTTGTTCGGTTATCAACTTCATTATCAAAGAGTGACAACAAGATTGTTTCTTCACATAAATATCAGGAGAGTTGGTCAAACTTGATTAGGGCTGCTTTAGAAATGTTGCGTCAACTTTTTCGTAGTTCTTTAACGACTCCAAGAAGCATAAATCTTGGTTACGTGTTTTTATTGCCACTGTGCATTCGAGCCAAGGTTTGTTTTACATATACTACGACAATAAACAAGCATACATCTTGCAGAGCTTGCTTGTCCTTTGCGGATATTTTGAACTGAGACTGAAGATAATATGGTTTTAAAGAATAAATCGCTCTTCCCATCCATTTTTCCTGATGCGTAGGTCCAGGAAGCCTAACTTTCATTTTCTTCTCTGGATTTCCTCCCAAAAATAGTATATATAGTTAGCTCAGTGCGCAATAATCGTCTCTTATGAAAGTTTCGTCCAGTTCCTTTGTATAAAATGTTAGCAAAAATGTAATTTTTATATCAGAAAAATGTTGTATTACGAAATTTGTGCACAGTTCGATCTTATTCGAATCAATCTTTTCCCAGTTGCCTCTAAACTGTTTGAAGAACGGAATATATGGACCGCTAGTAACTTGTTTGACTTTGGCTTCGAACACAATTTTAAAAACCAATTCATAAACATGATCGCGACAAGCGAAAAGTAACAATTCCCTTTCTAAGCTTTGTTCCAAAAAGGCACAAACTCCATTCCGGCTAGTATTCGAAGCTGTTGTGTCACAGCACACTATTTGTACCTTGTCATTAAGTCCCAATCACAAAGCGCATTTAAAACGGCTTGATTAATTCCCAGAAGAACTCTTCAGTTTTGTAACTGCAAGAAGTTGTTCTCGATTATCAGATGAAATGAGTATTGGAAAGCGTTCTTCTTCTGAACTTTTCACGTCTAAAGCCTGGTAACAGTTTTCCATCCCAATGAACTGTGACTACGTCAGGCGCCTCGTTTCGAAAATAAGTTTTTATAGCTTCTGCACTGATATTTATCATTTGTGTTCTAATTCGTGGAATCGAGGATTTGTTTATTGGAAATTCATTTCAAAGCTCAGAATAGGACTGCCTTCTAGGGCTACTGCTTCTAGGACTGCCTGAAGAAGATAAACAGTCTCTTATACTTAGCTGACATCTGTCTAAAGCTGCAACTAATTCAGGAGTGATCAAAGGCTTTCCTCCTGTTATGGAACTCGTTTCAGGCTGAGATGTAAGAGAATCGTTTTGCAAGTTGACTCCGGAACTCAAAATCTCTTCTTCTTCGTCCGAATCATTATAGAAGTGAAAGTTTTGTGAAGGAGAAGTTGATGCAATCTCCATTTGTCTCCGTTTTGTTTTTCTTCTAATTTCCGTTGCCTTGTCCTTTCTTCGTTATCCGCTAACCTTTTGTCTACACCAGCAAAACCTGGTGGGAATTCTTGCATTTTCCCAAAATATAATACACTCCGAATCACAAGATTTGCACTTTCACTGGCAGTGAACTTGACTTCGTGAATATTGCAAAACAAGACTGCAAGAATTTGTCGATTAGATGATAATTTTGCGCCAATTAATTTGTCGGCTAGGCACTCCGATTAAGAAAACAATTTGTTTGTCACTTCCTAATTCAAATGACATTTTCAAGAAATAAAACTACAGCGTGCTTATCACGTGAAAAATAGTATAAGAATGACTATTACTTTTGACTGCTGCGGTATGAAGATGTTGATTGTTTGATGGCTACTGCCGTGTAGACTGCTTAGTCGGGTTTTTAAGGGTTCCCTTGAGATTCAAACTTCCCTTGAGATTCGGACTATAATGTATAACTGTCTAAACGCCCCACTAATCAGCGGCAATTAAATCCTATACCTCGAGATTCTCGAAAGAGTATTTGATGTTTTACATTTTCGTCTCTGCGCGAATTTGTTTCAAACGCAAATCGGCACGGGTTATCGTTCGTAAAAAGAGCTCATTTTTATATTCAGAGTCTACTGGTTTATTACGAAAATAACTAGGACGTATGCTTAAAAAAATAATAAATAAAACTTCGAAAAATAAGTAGTCCCATATACAAAATTGCAACGTTCCAAAGCTATAGGCTCCTCGTTTTTAAGACACGCAAGATACATACATACGTACGAACAGACGTCACGGAAAAATCTCTTCTGAAACCAATTTAAATCGATTTTACAATTCGTTTTGGAAAGAAAAGAGTCCTTTATTCTGTCCAACTACTGTTGCTACAGATGTCACGCAAAAATATCGTTCAAATGGATTCGAGAGTGGTTAAAATGGATATTTTCGTCGATATATAATACTCGAAATTTTTCGCGATTACAATGCTTCCTTTATTTTGTAAGGTTTATCCTAAGTTTATTAACAGTTATTTCAAGTTTTGTATCTGTCCTATCGTATTCTAATTTCAGCTTACAATTTCCTGCCAGAATGTAAATTTCAGAAACGCAGTAAATACAAATAAGAAAGAGTACTATTTAAGTCGATACTTCACCGAGTTCTGGAGAGAGAGTCTAATTCCCTGACTAGCGCGCGTTTGCCTTTCGCTAATTTCTCTCTTAGTTACCACGCTCGGCCGTACCTTAGGACCTTGCTTGGCTTCGCCGATTTAATTAATACTTAGCGGTCAACTAGTTAGATTTCTGATAGCTTCGGCGATACCTTTCAGATAGCTTAGTTTTAGCTAGTTTAGTTTAAATTACTATTATTTTAAGTTCAATCCCGAGTGGAGGTTTTGTGTAAAGTTCCAAGTAGGAACTGAATGTAAATATTCTGAAAAATAAAGGGTTGTGAACCCTTCTTCAGTCTTATGTGTTTTGTACACACACTTTAGCGATTATTCGCTTGTTAGTGTTCGTGGGGTCCTAAGTTAGAACTTTAGAATTAAATAAATAAAACCCCACATTTGTCGCCCGAAAGAGTTCTTAACGAATCATGCCGCTTTGCAGTGAACATTTTCGTTCACCCCTCCCACCTTTCAGTTCCCTCAGGCGCAACCAAACCCGATGGAGGGATTTGGATTTATTGTAAATAGTAAAACCGCAAATTTTGTACACAGGAGTAAAAATGGCAAAAGCTTAGAACGATTGTTTTTATCATAATTTTAGATTTACAGCAAATGCTTACAAGGAATGTGTTTTTAATACTTGTAAGAAATTGCGATTTAATAGTGTTACGGATTTTGTATTTATTTAGCTTTTTATTTAGAATTGCAGTTAAAATTGTTTTATTTTTCCCGTGCAACGCAGCACGTGACCAATTTCAAGAGTAAGCTACGCCGGAAAAGCAAAAATACAACAGCGCGTGCATTTAATATTTAATAAATAGATATCTCGTAATTGTACTATTTTGCTATCCAGAAAAATCGAGAAAATAGATTTACAGGAATATTCTCGCGCTTGATTAAAAAGCTTATAAAAGCCGAATTAAAACAACTCAGCTCAGTTGTAGCTATTTTAAGCGAACTGTTGTTAACTTAGTGCTGTTATTGATTGTAGCGAATTCGCTGTGAGATCGAATTAGTTTCTCTGTATTTTGAATTTGAGTTCTGTTTAACGTTTTAGGAGGTCTAAATATAACTGCTGTGAGATATTGTGATATTGTACGAATATCTCTGAGGAAATATTTCAGCATTTTTTTTTTAAATTTCATGTGAAAAGAATAAATTTTATTAACTTTTTATCGGCTTGTGCATTCATTCCACTACGAAACTGTACGCACGCAACAATATAAGAGTACAAAAATATTCAATTTTGTGTCTATTTAAAAGTATTTGACCATCAAAGACTTATTTAAAGGGGTGTGTGATAAACCATCATATACAGAGACTGTTCGCACGTTTTTTAGACGATTTTGTTTTGCAGTAAAAAAAAAATTCCGCTTGGAATTTTTTTTAACTGCAACTGCGCTTGGAATTCCGCTTGGAATTTTTTTTAACGCGTTGCAGAATTCTTTATGAGAAACATTTAGTCATACAAAAATGAAAAAATCTTGTCACTACAGACCCATTTTGGGTGTACTTAAATGACTGCAATAAAAAGAAATCCATTTATTATCACCAAAGGGGAGAAAAAAATGTTAAAGCACGGTTCAAGGAATCTAAAGAAAATTTTTCTAAGGGATTTACGATTGTTGCTAGTTTTTCATATAACGGCAAATTAAAAACAAAGATAGGGGAGAAAAATGTTAATATCAACTCCACATGTTATCAAAACATATTTTATACCCAATTTTCAAATACGAAATACCTACTCTCTAAACACAGTGTGATCAATCAGTAGAACTGCATCAAGACAAAGCAACAGCCACACGTCAAAATCCATTATTAATTTGTTGGAAAAAAAATGGAACAAGAAATGGATATAAAAGCCATACCCTTCACTGATATCTTTACCAAATCTCCTAATGTGTCTCATCTATAGATTTTTTCGCTTTTGGACTTTTAAAAAGCGGATTGTCCAAACGTTCACCTAAAACCCTCCTCGGACTTTGGAAAGCTGTTCAAGAGGAATAGCATAAAATACCTCTTTCGATATTACAAAAGGCCTTATTATCTTAGAAATTACGGCATATAAGAATGGTGAAGAAAAAGCGTTATCATATAAAACATTTACAACATAAAAATTTTAGGTAAAATAGTTCTGTAATTACAATGAAATTCGTCTAAAAACGAGTGAACAGCCTCTGTAGTCAAAGAGCCCGATGCCTAAATTTTACGCTTCGAATGTTATGACAAGCATGATCAACCTCCTGTCAAAGAAATTTCATTAGTATGCTGTATTCCAGCAAAATAAGTGAAAAATTCCTTTTCTTGATAAATTTTTGTATTAGAATATGAATTAAAGCTTTAGATTCATTTTCCCCTCATTTCTGAGACGGAATGGTGCATTATATTGTTATCTATAACATTATACTAAATATTGATATACTGCATATACCTTGAAATATTACAATATATTCAAGGCTTAATATCAGCGGGGGGGGGCCTTGCTCCGCAATTTCTTACCTTTTGATTGAAATTGTAATTTCAGCCGTAGCCCCAAATAAGACGAGGTCAGGTATTTATTTAAAAAATTATTATGAGTTTAATTTAATTCAGCAAATTTTTATTTATCACTCTACATTTTATTGAATCTTAATTTTAGTTATTTTATTGTTTTAATTATTAATTATTCTTATTTTATGAGTTATTGTATTTAATTATTTTTATTCGTTTTCCTTAACAGCCTTATAATACGGCATCTCCACTACTACACCTTAATACTGCTAATGAACGGATCAAATTTCTATGCGTCGTTAATTCAAATATAAAATATCCTACCAGACTCATGGTCAGAATAAAGAACTTCAAATGCTCTATTGGTGAATAATTCAGTCACAAATATCCCACCAATCTTTCATTCAGAGAAGACGACTTTAAATATTTTAGTGTGGATAATTTAATCAAAAGATTCGATATTCTACAAGACTCGAAGTAAAAGACTTTAGACTTGTTCCCGAAATGAATAATTTAGTCACAAATATCTTACCAGATTATCCATCGGTCTAAGAAGTTAACAAGTTATAGACATGGATAAATCAGTCACAAATATTCTAACAGATTCTCCAGATAATTAAACTATTTGAAATATTCCAAGCGTTTATAATTTTGTAAAAGATATTCTACAAAACTCACGATCGAAGTAAAAGATTTTAACTCTCTGAGCGTTACGGGTTTAAAGCTGAAATTTCAAAGTTCCTCAAAATGTCATGAATAAATGGCATTTTCTTGATTATAATTTTAAAGAACGACATGGAGGTGGATAATTTAGCGAGAAATATCTTACCAGAATCTCGAACGAAATAAAAGACTTTAAATGTTCTAAAGAGGATAATTTAGTCACAAATAATTTACCAGACTCTCGATCGTAGTAAAAGGCTTGATAAATGTTCTAGGCATTCATAATTTAGCCATAAATATTCTATGAGATTCTCCAGCTAACTAAAGGGCCTTTAAATATTTTAAGCGCTTATAATTTAGTCACAAATGCTCTAATAGACCCTCGACCAGAGTTAAAGACTTAGATAATTTAGTCACACATTCCAACAGCGTCTAGATTTCAATAAAGGACTTTTAAAGTTCTAGACGGGACAATTTAGTTACAAATGTGTATGCCTTACTGAAGATTCGAAATGTGGAACAACTATCTTGCATAAGATGTATGTGTTCTGATGTACTTCCTCAAACGAACACATCAAATGATTTGCTAATTAAACTCTAATGAGTTTCCTGCGGATCAAAATTCTAATTTATTCAAAAAAAAGTGGTGAATATATAAAATTTTAAAAATAAGCATTGTTAAGAGGTGCATTTTCAAAGCGATACACTTGAGCATATGATGAAGTACTAAACAGTCTTCAAAAGAAGACCGTTTAACCCGTATCTCATATTTCACTTTCACTGCTAAATTCGATACCCACTGAAAAAAATCAGAGTCCTTTCGCATTTATGAAGCTCTTCGTCCCTGGAAGTATGATAAATTATTCAATTAAGTGCAGGATATTTAGAAATATGATAAACTTTAACCAGACGACGACGATATCGATTTTTATGGAATTTTCTGCTGGTGACGAGGCGAAGCAGTTAGTTACTTCCTGGAATTTCGCGATAGAAAACTAAACAATATTTCTATCATTTCAAGATCATTATTTAAACGATTGAAAAACGGAATAAGACAACATTTCTCAAACTGTAGTCCGCGGACCACAAGTAATGTTCCAAGTCCCTTGTAGTTCTCCACATTTGCAAAAGAATCCTATTACTTGCAAACAAAAGTGACACGATTTAGATTGTTTTCTGTTTTCTTACTGACGACAGATATCTGGCTAAGTACATTGCCATCTCTTTCAGGTGTAATTTCGGTCTGCGTAAGGTGATCAGATTTCAAAGCTCGAAATTCGAGACGCTATATATATAATTTTTTAAATGATTTTTAACAAATAAATTATTTTTTTATTATCATTATATTATTATAATAACAAAATAATTTATTATTATTATATTTATTAATTTATTATATTATTAAGTGGTATGTAGGCAATATACTCGTTTTTTTTTAATATACTCGTATATGTATATAAATTAAAATTAATATTTTTTTTTATTTTTAGTAGTGATATGTAATATTCTTTAATAAATAAAGAATAAATCAAAACACAGTATTTGTTTTTAAACTAAATAATAAATTTGTAATTTTTCTAAATTATCTTGATGAAGTAGCTTTATATTTCTCTAAAGCATGAAAATTCCATGAATCTTTTCCCTTTTAGATCGTCTAATAAAAAGTCCGTGCAATTTTCATTAAATTCATTTTGGTGATTAACGTCCCCCTCAAAGTGTCCACTTTAAGCTATGTCTTATTACTAGTCTAAAAACTGTTCATAATGCTTCGCTCAGCTGTAGTATTGGTACCAAGAAGACATAAGAAAAACTCTGACAATTTTAAAACATTTGAACAAGGAATCTGGTTCTCATTAAACTAGGCAGTTATTTCCATTCAGCTCTGATCTGGGCACATCTTTTTTTTTTTTAATTCCAATATTTTTTCTTTCATGAAATATAGTTTAAGGTAAACATATTCCTCATACATGTCAATTTCTAACAATTTATGATTTGATATCATTTTATTAATTACCAAAAACGCTGTTTCAACTTAACTCCAAGAAAAGATTTAGTTAATATAATCCAGCTGTACGTTTCCATCCACTGAAATACTTTTTTTGTCCATTTTTCCAAGTACGTAAGAGCAGTTTGATAAAATGAAATAGCTTCTCAAAATTTAGTAACTTCGTCTTGTGATACATCTACATTCTCTTAGAGTTTTGCTAGAGTTTTTTAATATTTATTAGAATAAAGTTATCTCTATCTTGCTCAATATTTAAGCTTTCAGAGCATCCGTTGAAGCAATTACATCAAATACGGACGCTGTTTTATTTTCAGATGTTATAATAACTTTATGAAACGTAGAAGCCTGAGTGTTAATAAAATGTAGCCAAGCTTCTGCCACTGGATTTTCAAAGAATTTTAAAATAAGCATGAGACACCTTACTTGAGATTGAAAATCAGCCTTCAGTGGTAAAACCATTTGGAGTACCATTTCAGTGGCGGGAAGTAATCTTATTTGTGATTACTCTAGTATCATTAAAATATTGGTTTCTACAAAGTTGCAGAAATTTTTCAATGCTTCTACTCTAGCAGTATACGATTTGAAGTATATATTTATATATACCTCATATATACATTTACATCTTAGATAAGATATATTTATATCTTAGAAATGATCATTTCTATATCAACTGGCAAAATATCAGCTGATGTTCTTATAGTGTTATATGAGCTGCATATCCGACTCCAATTAAACTATGGTTAAACTTTCCTTTCAGTTTAACAAAAATATTATTTTCTCCACGTCTAATCAACTCTCCCGAAGTTAGAATTCGTATTATCGGCACAAAAGCCAATAACTTTTTCTTTCAAATTATTTTTTTCAAGATAGGTAGTTAAATAGTTGCCGACTGTATCCGATGTTTCACCAGGTAAGAATTTAAATTCTTAGATTTTTACTAAGAATGTTGTTTACTATTGTTTACTATGTTTACTACTTGTTAGATTTATAGATTAGACTCCATAAGTCTAATCTATAAATCTAACAAGTATCGACAAGTAAGTTTTATTTCCTTGTGATTGGGCGTATCAGTTAAGACTGAAACAAATGAACATTTTCCCAAATCATTGTGCAAAGCTAATGAAGCGTAAGGCATGAAAACATTTAGTATTATTGCTTCGGCCTTGATTCGCGCACATGTAAATTTAGGCTAACTTGAAGCAGCTTGGACATACAATCGATAGACCTAAAGCTATGGCTGAGGCAAATAGTATGGTATGCAAAAATAGCTTCTACTGCAGCTAATTCTTCTTCCGTATCATCCATTTTCTCCTGCTTGAAGAAATTCTTTAAGGACGAACTAAATGCAGCAGTAGACTTTAGCATTTTATATTTATTACTATTTATATGAAGTTTAACATCTGTACGTCCACCATAGCTTATTGAAAATTTTAAAGAACATGTATTGCACCGTACATCGGAATTGCTTACAGTTTTTCCAATAAACAGGTATTCCTTCTGTAAGGCTTCGTTAAATGTACACTTTTCTTTTTTTTAACCCATCATTAAAAGAATCAATGGTAAAAATAAATAATAAATTACATTAAACTGCAGTAAAACATGCCCTAAGCACGCATGTAACGCACCATTGATATTTACAAAATATATGTCGTTGCCAAACGGGAAAGGTCATTCATCGTTTCGGTAGATTTTTTGAAAATTAACCCTTATGCAAAATTAAAATGAAGATGGAGTAAAAATTTTGCGATCTAAACGTGACAAAAGAAAGAAAGATTTTAGATGGAAATATCTACAATAAAATTTCAGAAAATGACAAAAGAATTATTTTCAGATGCCATGTAAGAATGTGTAAAATGATATTAACGTATGCGTGCAGCGTTCAACACGTACGCAATGCATCGTTGATAATTAAAAAATTTATGTATATACTATAAATTCAAATCACAATAGAATTATTATATCAATTAAAAATCTGATGTATACACCACATGACTTCTTTGTACGGAATATTAAACTATACGCATTTTGCATTTCATTTAAACTTATTGGGTTGAATTAAATCTACTTCAACAATAGTGCATAAACCACAACACAATAATTGCACTCTTTAAAATTCGCTATATTTGTTTACCATAGCGACACTCTGACGCTAAGTTCACTTAACATCGTTCCATCTCATTTATTTTATAACTCAGAATGCACAAAAATTACGTACATCATTTGAAGAATTATCTAATCGTGGCCACATGTTCTGTTCAAATACTATGATAAATCTAAAACGATGTATAAAAGAAACTAAAGGAGCAAATAAAAAAAAAAAAAAAAAAAAAAAAAAAAAAAAAAAAACTTAGTTACTCTAGATTGGCTATAAATTAAGAAGTTCGCCAAGTGAATTTCTTGTCGCAAACTGAAAAAAATCCGCCAAAATAAATTTTTTAATTTCTCCCTAAATTTCGCCCATAATTTTACATATTAAATATAATATATATTAAAAGTCCGATTTCGTGTCAAAATATCTATATTAGAACAATGATATATATAAATATAAAATATATATCCTATGTCGCGCTTCTGAGACATGAGAAACGCAGTTTGAATTTCGTCAATCGGCGCAGTACATGGACATTATAAGAGACCTTATAAGGTCTATGGCGCAGTAGGACGAGAGATATAGAATTGTCCTCCCCCCCCGCAGATATCCTATTGCCTGCGTCAAATGAATGCGGCACATACAGTTCTTTAATGCAATTACTGTTATAACAGGAAGGATCCTCATCCTGGTATCTGGGACCAAAAAATTGATCTCTCGCTGAATCTGGCTCCATATGACATTAAAGGTTTTGGTCTGGGCGTCAGTTTCGGGATCTTTATACGTTAGAGAGAATGATTCACTTTCATGCCTGACCCCTTGAATACCGAGGCAATCATACACATTGGAACACTCGGAGATAAACGCGGTTCCAGAAAAGATTTTCCAAAATATCACCTCCAAAAATTGACTGTTTCGTGCTATCCTCCTCAACGATAAAAGCGAGTATTTATCTTACCAGACATAATTTTTTATGGAATTAAGAGCAAAAAGATGAATTAGAACCAGTGAGCTAATGAAAACCAACGTTCAATTAAACGTAGTTAAAACTCCAATGATTCAAAATACAGTCAAAATTCAAATACGTGATTAGCAGTACGTGCGCTAAACTAAACAGATCCAATCAGATTAAATTTAAGAAATATATTAGCATGTAATAAAATAATGGTTGCCTTACGATTAGGGAAACAAAGTCTATTTTGGGTTATCAGAAAACCAGCATCAATACCGATATCTGGTGTCAAAGGAGCATCCTTTTTTTACACTACAACCAGAGAATAGTTAAACACTGTAATGACACCAGACTTAAAATGATTGCCCAAGCAGAAGGCATAGCTAATTACCGGACCCCATTACCCGTGAAAACGAAGTACAATGAATTGTACAAAGACGCTCCAAGAATTCAGTTTCCTTCTACGTATTGTTGCGAGCGTACGGGTTTGTAATACATTGAACGCACACAGAATTGATGATAGCTTGATAAAATTTATTTTACCACAATGAACACAGTTCTGGAAATTTCCGCACACATACTCGTACAGCTCTTCACAGTATCGCACAGTACAATCAGTAGTTACATTTCAAACTATTAAAAACGTTAAAGACAACGCAATGGAAAGTGCATCTAGAGCGAAGATAACACGGAGATATCTCAATACTCCGAACTCACGGTGAATTAAACAACTACTCAGAAACTGATGCTCTTCCCGGTCTTATATATTTTTTTCCCGGTCATCGAGAGATTTCTAGTGCTTTCACTTCTCGAAATTATTAGAAAGCATATGAGGGCCAAATGCAGTTACAGTTACATATAGCATCAATTACAATTCCCATTACAATTATACAGGGATCGGTCCAAAATGTCGCCAAGTTTGACGACTTTTGGAGATTTCTCGGCAAATTTCGCGGCAAAAATTAGTCGGCCAAACCGTTGCCAGCTTGGCAATATCTCGCCAATACCTATTTACTCAATGTTAAATAGACTTCTCGTGTATTCTTACTTTTCCGACAAAGCTTCTCTTCTTTAGATTTTCGTGTTACATTATACAGAAAAATAAAGCAATTTCACCAAAATTATTTATATATATATAAATATCGCAACAGTATCTAAAGAAAGGGTTTTCATCATAAACTCAAATGAAAGCAAAATAATGTGAGTAATATAATAGCAAATATAAGCAAATATTATAATATAATAGCAATATAAGCAAAATAATAAAGTAAAATCTTTGTGTGTCGATCTCAAACTCATTAGCTAACAGCCAAGCACAGAACAGATGTGTAAGAATCGGCACACTCAGCCATCTCATTAATGTGAATACCAACATTTATTTAATTTTTAGTTAAAAAGAACAATATTACAGCCTTGAATTATTTCAAATAAATATAACTTTTGTTCTATTAACTTAATTGCTTTATATCAGTTTAAAATTAAAAAAGAATCAAAGAAAATATGAAAGGATTCAGATTTTAACATCGTATCAGATTTGTAAGGGTTATCTATGTTGTTGTTAAGCCCCGCACGTTACCGATCTACTCCTACAACCATTTTTTGTCTGCTTAGCTTAATCACTAAGCATCGCTTTGTTCGGACTTACAAAAACGGATACATAAAATTCAAGAGCAAAATCACAAAATAATTAGAGGATGCCATTTATTTTGTTTGTATTCGCTGTATTATTCCTTCGATAAGCAGCCACTCGAGCGACAGTCGACTAAACTTGTTATAATGAAAAAGAAGAAATATATAAAAATAATTTTAATGACTCCAGTTAGTGTCATTTCATAAAAATATTTACCTCTAATTTAGACCTTTTGTGATTTAAATATTATATGATTATTTAATATGATTATTGTGTATTAAAATCCATCAAATTAAAAAGTCGAAAAAATATTTTTTAGAAATGAGCTAATTGCTTTTCAATCACTTGCTTTGCTACTCAGTCACAGAAATATTAAATTTGGAACTTAAATATTAGGCTGATTCGTGGATATAGTAAGTATTGTACAGTGGCAACATATTGCTTTTCAATAATCGAATTTGTGGATTAAAATTGAAAATTTAATATCTTACATTTTGTCAAGTGGCAACAGTCTGGCGCGCTAGAGATAAAAATGTCTTATTTCGAACAGTACTGCCATTACTCGCTTTCAGATCGCGGAGTTTGTTAAAAAAATTCCTTAAATTTGTACAAAATGCGAAATAAATGAAAAACAAATTCGAAATCAGGCTTCGAGGTGCAC
The DNA here is from genome assembly GCA_000611955.2 of Stegodyphus mimosarum. Taxonomy (NCBI): domain Eukaryota; kingdom Metazoa; phylum Arthropoda; class Arachnida; order Araneae; family Eresidae; genus Stegodyphus; species Stegodyphus mimosarum. The sequence continues at coordinate 221,739 of KK113329.1, read as the reverse complement.
CTGTTCTGGTGGACGATTACGTGTATTAAAATTAGGTGGCTATAGGTGCTATCATTTTACCACAATGTAAAGAACATACATACAGATACACAAAGTCTTCATTACTACTTTCTTTTAATTAAACAGGGCAATAGCATTTGGTAGCAACAATGGAAAAGTGAATCGAACACAAAAGTGATACGGACAAAAAGTGAGTTTCGAGACTAATTACATCTCTGGTGCTAATAAGTTTTAATTAATTGAATTAAAAAAATATAAGTATACTGGTATGTATATACTAAAATAAATCATTTCGAACGAGGCAAGATTAAGGTGGTCCAGAGAACATTCTAAATTTAAAAAGTCGAAAAACTTTTGAAAAACTCTGGAATAAATAATTTCCCAATAATGACTGAAGCGTCATTTTAAAAATAAGGTAACTGCAAAATGGCATCCAACAGCACCGATAACTCCATTTTACCTTGTAACGGTAATAACGACACAGTTCCGATAAATTTGAAGTTCTTTTTGCAATCAGTTATCAGGCTTAGACAGACAGACGTCTACGCCCAGACGAAGTCTAGTCGTATAGATCCAAAGTTACGAAAAATCCCCCAATCACATTTGCTTATTCTCTAAAAGTGCGAAATTTTCGCATCCGAAATAATTACTTAATTATGTTCGGGATGCAAAAATCCCACGAATCGTATGAAAATGGCCTATATTAAACATCGTAGACGAACTGATAAATCGTTTACTAGAGAAATAACTCGATGTAACGAAACACCTCAAAGGAAATCTTTTCGAGGATTTACTACTTTCGATTCGTGGATTTCTTGCTCTGGCGGAAGAAAGTATTGCTGTTTGGGGGGTAATACTATATTTTTAGACGCATGAATCAAAGTTTGATGTTAAATAATATTCTCCAAAGTTCAATTCCTTTATACATGTCTGCTATTAAATAGTAAAGAATCTGTATGTTTATTGTAATGTTCTTCGCATTGTGGAAAACGGGCGCCACTTAGACCTACCAGATTTTGAAAACACGCAGTCTTCCAGTCCAGCATGTGCACCTCAAGGCCAAAATTTTGAATTTCGAATTTGTTTTTAATTTATTTCATATTCTGCGCAAATTTAAGGAACTTTTGATTAAAAACTCAGCTATTTTAAAAGTTTTGTGTTGCCAATCTTCAAAGCGCAAGATATAAATATTAAATATAATAATTAAAAAACTCAGCAATATTACAGAAGCGTGTTGCCACCGAACAAAAAGGAATGTATTCGACTTTTCGAATTTAATCGCATTGTAGAAAAACACTGACACATACAGTCACTAGATTTGGACACATACATTCCACCACCCAAACATATACACTTCGATGCCCAAATTTTGAACTTCGAAATTTTAAAAATTTGTTTAGTTTATATTGTTACGAATTTCACATTTATTTGGCTATTTATTTAGAATTGTAATTAGATTTGCTTCATGTTGCCTGAGCAACGCAAACGATTTTTGAAGAGAAAGCTACGTCGAAAAAAAAAATAACAATAAAAATAAAAGAGCGCGTGCATTTAATGCTTAATAAATAAATATCTCGTAATTACTGCTGCCATCCAGAAAAATCTAGAAAAATCGTGATTGTTCTACTGATAATTAAAAAGCTTATAAAAGCCGAGGTGAAACAGCTCATCTCAGTCAGTCAGTTAGTTATTGTTGTTGCTGTTATACTTGTAGCTGTAAAAAGCGAACTGCTGTTTGTTTACTTAATGCTGTATTGATTGTAGCGATTTCGCTGTGAGATAGAACTATTTTATCTGTTTTGAACTGAGTTTTTGCTAAACGTTTGAGATGTTGTGACATTGTGCGAAGATTTGTGAAGAAATATTTCAGCATTTTAATTTATTTCTTGTGGAAAGAATAAATTTTTGTTAACTTTTTACGACTTGTGCATTCAATATATTACGAACCCGTACGCACGTAACAATTTTTGGTGTCAGAAGTGGGATATTTTGAATGCCATTAACTAGAGCAATGGAAGAACAATTAAGGCAATTTATGGCAGCCTTTGCTGCATTTAAAGATGAGATGAAAGATTCTGTTAAAGAAGAGATAAAATCCGTTAAAGAAGAAATTAAAGCTGGCCAAGATTCCGTGAAAGAGGAGATGAAAGCTGACCAAGAATCTGTTAAGGAAGAAATGAAGGCTGTTCAAGAAAAGATGGAAGAATCTGTAAAAGATGAAATGAAGGCTGTTCAAGAAAAGATGAAGGAATCTGTAAAAGATGAAATGAAGGCTGTTCAAGAATCTGTAAAAGATGAAATGAAGGCTGTTCAAGAATCTGTTAAAGATGAAATGAATTCTGTTCAAGAAAAGTTGGAGAAATCTGTTAAGGAAGAGATGAGAGCCGTTAAAGCAAGTCAAGTAGAAATGAAAAAGGAAATTACTTGCATAATAGAAAATAAATTTGAGGCTATGGAAGGCAGAATAGACGCGGTTGAAAATAAAGTTTCTTCTGTCAAAGAACAAATAGAAGATAGAGTTTCTGCCGTAGAACAACAAATCGATTACAGAATTTCTGCTGTGAAAGAACAAATTCAAGAAAGAGTTTCTGCTGTGAAAGAACAAATTCAAGAAAGAGTTTCTGCAGTGGAGCAACAAATTGATGACAAAGTTTCCGCAGTTGCCAAAGAAGTTGATACTTTAAAGAAATTCGTAGCGACGGCAGGAAGCAATTCGGATACTTTTAAATTCCTAGCCATGCCTGCGCATCCTTCTCTGAAGCTATCGACATATGATGGGAAGACCTCCTGGCAAGTGTATAAGACACAATTTTCTATAGTTGCGGAAGCAAATGGATGGGATTCCCAAGCTAAGGCCTGTCACCTTGCGGCTTCTCTGAGAGCAGACGCAGCGGATATCCTTCAGACTCTTCCCGAAAACAAAAGGCTAGATTTCGAAGCTCTGTCCGGCGCATTGGAGCTGCGTTTTGGAGAGAAGTGTTTAAAAGATTATAGCAGGCTTCAGTTAAAATCCCGTCAACAGAAGTCTACGGAAACACTCCAGGAGCTCGCCACGGATGTTGAAAGGCTGTCCCACCTCGCCTTTTCGGAGTGCCCGACAGAAACAAGAGAAATCCTGTCCCTGCAATACTTCATCGACGGCATCCGGGATCCTGAAATACAGAAAGCACTGCGAATGGCTGATGTGAAGGACTTAAAAAGTGCTCTGGTCTACGCCATGAAATTTGAGGCAGCACAGCAAGCCACTCGTAGAGACCGCCACCCAATCAGAGCTGCTCACATACAAGAACCAGTGGATCCAATGACTGCTCGCCTAGACGAATTAACCAGAAAGGTGGATGCTTTGACACGGAATACTGGTGACAAGAAATCGTTCGTAAAGTGCTGGAACTGCGGTGCTGAAGGACACATTCGAAGAAACTGCAGAACACCCCAGGGCACGGATGTTAAAACCGCGCCTCTCAAGAAGGAGGGAAACTAATTCGTGGCCATCTCGCGGGGCGGAGGTTGCCAGATAATGAAAAGCCCCAGTTTAAAGCGCTTCAGATTTCTGCAGTGAGTGGCGGCAATAACGGAATTTTCATCATGGGACAAATCAATGGAATTCCTTGTAACATGACGATCGACACGGGAGCCAATGTTACCATCATTCGAAAAGATTTGGCTCAACAACTCGAAGGTAAACTTATCTGGACGCCGCCCTGCGTTACCCTCCAGACTGTGTCCGGGGAGAAGATCGATATAGAGGGGAAATTAAACGTTAACATCACGTTTGGAAGTGCCACTTACCATCACACGGCCTATGTAGCAGAAATTACAGACCCTTGCATACTCGGATTGGACTTTTTAAGGAAACACAATTTTTCCTTGGACTTTAAAAATAACGAACTGCATTCTGCCTCTGAAGACATAACTTTATTCGAAATTAATGATGAAGGAGTGAAATCTATCCACAAAATAATAGCTCAAGACGATATCACAATACCGGCAAGAACAGAAATTTTACTTCCTGGATCCATAGCCGAAAATAGAAATTTCCGCTACGGCGTCATGGAATATCCCAAGAAATGTAATAGCCCTAAAGGAGTATTAATAGCCTCAGCACTCGTCGACCTATCAGGGACCGTTATCCCGGTGAGAGTTGCCAATGTAACTGATAAGGCGAGGGTTATTAAGAAAGGTGAAGTGGTTGCAGAATGTACCCCAGTAACCAGCGTTGAAAGAAAAAGTAACATCTCAAAACCCGTGTCTTCCGACAACATTATATCGGAGTTACTGCAGAATGCGCAATTAAACGATGAAGAAAAGAATGCTGCCGAGCGTGTTATTAAAGATCTTCAAGATGTTTTCTCCCGTTCGTCTTCTGACGTTGGTCGAACCAGTTTGACTCAACATAGAATCGATACTGGTGATCATCCACCAATCAAGCAACATCCAAGACGTCTGCCGATTGCGAAACAGGAAGAGGTACGAGCACTTTTAAAGGACATGCAAGAAAGCAATGTCATCGAGCCTTCAGCAAGTCCCTGGGCATCTCCCATCGTCCTGGTGAGGAAGAAAGACGGATCAACCAGATTTTGCGTTGACTATCGCCGGTTGAACGAGGTTACGAAGAAAGACAGTTACCCTCTTCCTAGAATTGACGATATTCTGGATACTCTTTCTGGAAGCAAGTGGTTCTCGACACTTGATTTAAAGAGTGGATATTGGCAGGTAGAAATACATCCTGATGACCGAGAAAAGACGGCATTTACTACAGGACAAGGACTTTGGCAGTTCAAGGTGATGCCGTTTGGACTATGTAATGCGCCGGCTACATTCGAACGTCTAATGGAGACTGTTTTAAAAGGTCTTTCATACGAAGCCTGTCTGATATACCTGGATGACATCATCATCGTCGGGAAGAGTTTCGAAGAACATTTGGAAAATCTTAGAAAGGTGCTTCAGAAACTGAAAGAAGCCAATCTGAAGTTGAGTCCCGCTAAATGCAAATTATTCAGACAGGAAGTGACTTACCTCGGACATGTCATCTCTGCTGAAGGTGTGCGCACGGATCCTGAAAAAGTGTCAGCAGTTAAAGACTGGAGACGTCCCGAAAATGTCCACCAGCTGAGAAGCTTTCTAGGGCTTTGCACCTACTATAGGAGATTCGTGAAGGATTTTTCATCCATTGCGAGACCCCTTCACAAGCTGACAGAGAGCAAGCAAAAGTTCGTGTGGACAAAAGAATGTGAGGATGCATTTAAGAATCTGAAGGAAGCCTTAACATCTGCTCCAATCCTGACGTATCCTCAGCTCGACAGACCATTTATTCTCGACACGGATGCGAGTAATGAAAGTGTCGGCGCTGTTCTGTCCCAAGAAATAGAGGGCCAAGAACGTGTAGTGGCTTACTGGAGCAAGTGCCTATCTAAACCGGAGAGGAATTACTGTGTCACCAGGAAAGAGTTGCTCGCCATAGTCAAAGCCGTAGAACATTTCCATCATTATCTATACGGCAGAAAATTCCTGCTCCGCACAGATCATGCATCATTGGCCTGGCTTTTAAATTTCAAGAATCCTGAGGGTCAGATAGCCAGGTGGATACAGAGACTCCAGGAATATGACATCACTATCCGTCATCGCAAGGGACAGTCGCACGGAAACGCTGACGCCTTGTCTAGAAGACCTTGCCCAGAAAACTGCCGATATTGTTCCAGGGTCGAAGCTAAATACCAACTGGTTAATCCAGTCGCACGGCAAATTACAGCATCAACATCGGCTGATCCAGACCCATGGAGTGACAAGGAAATCAGGAAAGACCAGCTGGAAGACCGTGATATTAAACCCATAATTGAGTTAATGGAGACCTCAAACAGAAAACCTACCTGGCAGGATATTTCGAGCTATAGTCCCACGACAAAACAATATTGGGCTCTCTGGGACTCACTCCATATTCGAAACGGCGTCTTGTACCGAAAATTCGAATCGGATGATGGAAAAACATTCCGATGGCAGCTGGTACTCCCAAGATCCCGAATCCCGGACGTCCTTAAAGAACTACATAGCAGCCCTGCAGGAGGTCACTTCGGAATAATGAAGACCTTGCAGAGAGTTCGGGAGCGTTTCTACTGGAATAATGCAAAGGATGACGTGCAAAAGTGGTGCCGAACTTGCGATGCCTGTGCAAGTCGGAAAGGACCGAAGAAACGCAGCCGGGGGAAGCTGCAACGTTACAATGTAGGAGCACCTTTTGAACGTATCGCCTTTGACATCTTAGGACCTCTGCCACGAACTGCTGATGGCAACAAATACATCCTCGTTGCCATTGATTACTTCACCAAGTGGCCTGAAGCGTATCCTATTCCTGATCAAGAGGCTGTCACAGTAGCAGAGATGATGATACAGCACTGGATTTCCAGATTCGGAGTGCCTCTTCAGTTACATTCCGATCAGGGAAGGAATTTTACCTCGGCTGTAGTCAAGGAACTCTGCAAGCTACTCGGCATTGACAAAACCCAAACGACGCCTTTACATCCCCAGTCGGACGGTATGGTAGAGAGGTTTAATCGAACCATCCTCAATAACCTCTCATTAGTGGTTTCCAGAAACCAACAGGACTGGGACAAGAAGTTGCCACTATTTTTACTGGCTTACCGCAGTGCTGTCCACGAGACTACCGGCTATTCCCCATCTCAGATGCTCTTCGGTCGTGACCTTCGTCTGCCATGTGATCTTTTGTTTGGTCGCCCTCCAGATGCGCCTTCATCGCCTGAGGAATACATTCAAGACCTCCAGGCCCGGTTTGAAGTGATGCACAACTTTGCACGAGAGCGAGTCAACTTGGCGACGGAGAAGATGAAGACCCGCTACGACACGAGAGCTACTGGACATCGTTTCAACGAAGGAGACAAGGTGTGGTTATGGAATCCGACTCGTCGAAAAGGACTTTCTCCGAAACTACAATCACCTTGGGATGGTCCTTACACAGTCCTAAACAGGCTGAACGACGTCGTGGTTCGGATCCGTAAGTCATCGAACTCTAAACCTAAAGTCGTTCATTACGACAGGTTAGTTCATTACTATGGCCATAGTACGTAGTGTATATAGTTGTAAATAATAATGTACATAGTATAAGACCATGGTCCTATTTGTATTTAGTATTTGATTTGTATTTGTTAAGTAGTAGTATTTGATAAGTATTTGTGTTTAATAGCATTTGTATTTGATAGTATTTGTACTTAGTATTTGAATTGTATTTCGCGTTGGATAGAATTTAATTTGCTGAAAGTCACTTATTTTAATTATTGTTTATTTTGTTATTATAAAGTAATGTTTATTATAGCACTGATGCTTTAGTTGTAAGTTTGGCTTCCTGTCCAGGGATTGTACTGCCCGGGACGTGCAGTCCTTGGGAAGGGGGCAATGTTACGAATTTCACATTTATTTGGCTATTTATTTAGAATTGTAATTAGATTTGCTTCATGTTGCCTTAGCAACGCAGACGATTTTTGAAGAGAAAGCTACGTCGAAAAAAAAAAAAAAAATAAAAATAAAAGAGCGCGTGCATTTAATGCTTAATAAATAAATATCTCGTAATTACTGTTGCCATCCAGAAAAATCTAGAAAAATCGTGATTGTTCTACTGATAATTTAAAAGCTTATAAAAGCTGAGGTGAAACACCTCATCTCAGTCAGTTAGTTAGTTAGTTGTTGTTGCTGTTATACTTGTAGCTGTAAAAAGCGAACTGCTGTTTGTATACTTAATGCTGTATTGATTGTAGCGATTTCGCTGTGAGATAGAACTATTTTATCTGTTTTGAACTGAGTTTTTGCTAAACGTTTGAGATATTGTGACATTGTGCGAAGATTTGTGAAGAAATATTTCAGCATTTTAATTTATTTCTTGTGGAAAGAATAAATTTTTGTTAACTTTTTACGACTTGTGCATTCAATATATTACGAACCCGTACGCACGTAACAATATTTTGTACGAATTTAAGAAATTTTTTATTTAAAAGCTCAGCGATATAAAAGTTTTGTGTTGACGCTCAGCAAAGCGTAAGATATGTGTGTTTAAAACTTAATCAGAAAACTCAGCGAAATTCTTCCACTTGGCAAAATGCAGTATATCTGTCTTTCGAGCTAAATCAACACACTCAACGATTTAAAAGAAATGGGTTCTGACCGCCAGAATTAAAATATTTTTATCTTGCAACAGGCAGTGCTTTGTCGTTCAGCAACGCGTAAGATATTTGTTTTTTTCTTTCAAATCTAAATTCATTAATTAACAAACTAAGAGATTTAAAAACAATAAACGCAAATTAATTTCAATTATTATTAATTATTAACTGGAACCGTAAAATTACATTACCTGGATTCTGTAAAATTATTATGTATACAATTCTTTCTTTTAATAGCTATTTTAGGCGGCTGGCCGAGAAAGCAACTATTCTGATATAAAGCAACATAATAATTTCTATTTATATTTAGGTTCCGGTCATGTTGTTACAACTGCTAAATACTAGCAGTTCGACCTATGTTCCATCCCAGGCAAACGGGCGGGCTACGCGGTTGGTTTTGATGGCTATTTATCCCCCTGTGTAATGTGAATACGAAATTCTCTTAGAAATTCCTCCCCGGAAGCATCCTTTCCCTTGAGTAAATAGCCTTCGTCAGCTTGAAGCACATGTGGATACTACTTGACTTCCTTGCATGGCCAATTAAATTATGCACATTTTTTGCTGAGCTTCATTTAAATGTGTTTCCTCGATTTATTCTAACCTAATTAACCGATCTCCGAGGCAAGTTGAAAATGACACCAAAAATTGCAAATTTTCAAATTAAATATCCCACTTCATTTTTGTCATACGGTAGTCAAACGTCTTACACATTATTTTTTCAAACTTTCCCAAATAGAACTCTAGGAACCGGGAGACCGTATCAAAAGTTACGACTCCGTTATTTGTCGAAAATGATTTTTTTTTTTTTTAAAATTTCAAATTGCCGAAGCATTAATATTTTCGTCATTTTAAATGTCCATGCATTAAATTAATACATAAAGATTTGTTTTTCTACTTTTTCATTATGTTTGGGAATCAACTCCGTTGAAGAAAGATTCAGAATTTTCAGATGAACCGTTAAAATTAAATAATTTAGAATGGGTCATCAGCTGATTCTAGATTAACATAAACGCAGTGATTTTCCAAGAGGAAAAGCGTTCAACTGAATCTGATCAACCTCCTCTTGAATGTATTGAATCATATTTTAATTGCATTCCTCTGCATTGTTACAGATTTCATATTTATTTGGCTATTTATTTAGAATTGTAATTAAAATTGCTTTATTTTCCCGTGCAACACAGACGACTTTTGAAGAGAAAGCTACGTCGGAAAAATAAAAATAAAAGAGCGCGTGCATTTGATATTTAATAAATAAATATCTCGTAATTGCTGTTGTCATCCAGAAGAATCGAGAAAAATCGAAATTGTTCTAATGATAATTAAAAAGCTTATAAAAGCCGAATTGAAACACCTCATCTCAATTGTTCTAATGATAATTAAAAAGCTTATAAAAGCCGAATTGAAACACCTCATCTCAATCACATCGTGCAATTGCTACGATATTCCGGCAATACTTGACTGGACTGGACTGGACTCATCTCAATTGTTGTTGTCGTTGTAGCTGTTTAAAGCGAACTGCTGTTTGTTTACTTAATGCTGTAGCGATTTCGCTGTGAGATAGAATTAGTTTATCTGTTTTGAATTGAGTTTTGCTAAACGTTTGAGATTTTGTGATATATTGTGCGAATATCTCTGAAGAAATATTTCAGCATATTGATTTGTTTCTTGTGGAAAAAATAAACTTTGCTAACTTTTTAACGACTGGTGCATTCAATTCATAACGAACCCGCACGCAGGCAACAATTTTAGGTGTCAGAAGTGGGATTTGAATGCCATTCACGAGAGCAAAGGAAGAACAATTGAGACAGCTTGTCACTTTTTGCTGCATTCCAAGAAAAGATGGAAGGGGGCGCCAACTCTGTTAAAGATGAGATGAAAGCTGGTCAAGAATCAATTAAACAAGAAATGACATTGGGTCAAGAGGAAATGAGATTGCGTCAAGACGAAATGAAAAGAGAAATTGCTTGCATGTTAGAAAACAAGTTCGAGGCTATGGAAGGAAGGATAGATACACTTGAAGACAAAGTTGGAGAAATTCAAGAAAGAGTTTCTTCGGTGGAACAACGAACTGAAGAGAGAGCTTCTGCAGTGGAACAACAAATTAATGACAAAGTTTCCGCAGTTGCCAAAGAAGTTGATACCTTAAAGAAATTCGTAGCGATGCCAGGGAGCAATACCGATGGATTTAAATTTTTACCCATGCCTGTTCGAACCTCTCTGAAGCTATCGACATATGATGGAAAGACCTTCTGGCAAGTATATAAGACTCAATTTTCTATAGTTGCAGAAGCAAATGGATAGGATTCCCAAGGCCTGTCATCTTGCCGCTTCTCTGAGAGCAGACGCAGCGGATATCCTTCAGACTCTTCCCGAAAACAAAAGGCTAGATTTCGAAGCTCTGTCCGGCGCACTAGAGCTGCGTTTTGGAGAGAAGTGTTTAAAAGATTATAGCAGGCTTCAGTTAAATCCAGTCAACAGAAGCCAACGGAAACACTGCAGGAGCTCGCCACGGATGTTGAAAGGCTGTCCCACCTCGCCTTTTCGGAGTGCCCGACAGAAACAAGGGAAATCCTGTTTAACTAGACAACTGAATACCTTGCAGCGAGATATTGGTAACAAGAAACCGACCGTAAAGTGCTGGAACTGCGGTGCCTTAGTTCATATGCGAAGGAACTGCCGAACACCCCAGAGCACACAAAATAAGAGGGACGATATAAACAGACAATTAAATGCCATGAGATGGAAAAGGGGTGACAAGAAAGCAAAATGCTGGAACTGCGGAGCTTAAGGCCACGTACGAAAGAACTGCAGAACACTACGGGGTAGGGAAAATAAGATCATTTCCCAAGAACGACGCAGGAGGTAAAATACTGATCATATCGAGGAGCGGAGGTTGCCAGATGGTGAAAACCTCTGTTTTAAAGCCCTCAAGATTTCTGCAGTGGGTAGCAGCAGTAATGGACTATCCATTAATGGGCATATACCTTGCAATATGATCATTAACACAGGAGCTAATGTTACTATCATTCGGAAAGATTTAATTCAACTATTCAAAGATAAACTGATTTGGACGCCATCCTATATTACCCTTGAAACTGCGTCCGCCGAGAAAATGGATATAGAAGGGAAGTTAAACTTGAACATCACGCTTGGAAGTGCGGCTTACCATCACATGGCATATATGGCAGATATTAAAGATCCTTGCATACTCCGATTGCACTTTTTAAGGAAACACAATTTTTCCTTAGACTTCAAAAACAACAAACTGCTTTCAGCCACTGAGAACATGACTATTGATCATCAAAAGGGATCTTCAGCTGGAAACGCCGACGTCTCGTCTGAAAGACACAGCTCAGAAAGCTGCCGAAATCATACTACGGTCGGAGAGAAACCCAAGACTACCGATAATTCTCCATCCCAGATGCTCACCGGTCGTGAACTTCGTCTGCCATGTGATCTTTTGTTTGGCCGCCTTCCGGATGCCTATCCTCCGGATCCGATGTATATGCACCTTAATCGCCTGAGAAATACGTTCAAGATCTCCAGGCCCGGTTTGAAGTGATGCACAACTTTGCACGAGAGCGAATCAACTTGGCGATGGAGAAGACGAAGACCTGCTACGACACGAGAGCTACTGGGCATCGTTTCAACGAAGGAGACGTGTGGTTATGGAATCCGACTCGTAGAAAAGGATTTTCTCCGAAACTACAGTCACATTGGGATGGTTCTTACACTGTCCTAAATAGGCTGAACGACGTCGTGGTTCAGATCCGTTAGTCATCGAACTCTAAACCTAAAGCCGTGCATTACGACAGGTTAGTTCATTACTATGGCCATAGTACGTAGTGTATATAATCTCTACATATAATAAAACAAAGAGTCTGTGTGTGTGTGTCTTTCGTTCGTGTTGCGAGTAAGCTAATAGACCCAGGGCCACGAAATTTGGTACATAGGTGTATCTACACAAGAGCCAGTGCACCTCGAAGCGATTTTTTCGAAATTCGAATTCGAATTTTTTTTATTTTATGTTTTGTGACCAAATCGCGTCATTTTGAGACATAATGGGCTACAGGAAAGCGAGATTTCACTCTATACATTTCATTTTTACATCGTCGTGAAGCGTAGACACTTAGCTATTTTACGAACTTAAAATAAATTTCGTATTTCAATAAATCGATTAAATACGAATTTATTTAGGAAGGTGAGCTTAACACCTTTTCAGCGGAATTTTTTTAAAAAAAACTTATTTTAAAAAATGTGCTGTTTATTTTCCTTTGATTTTTGGACACGTTGAACTTTAATCCTTTCGACTCCTTTTAAAAAAAGAATTTTGGAAAAATAATAATATTTTGTATTTTTTCAAAATTTTTTAAATGAAGCTTCCGAATACACTTCTCACATCTCAGATATTTTAAAATGTAGTTTTGGCAACAATTTTCCTTTCTTATTGTTGTTGATAGATTTTTGATAAAATTGCATCATTTTGAATAGTTTTATTCTTTTAAAAATTTCGGTTTGGCAACAATTTTTCATCGTATTTCTTATGTTACTGTTTTTAAGAGACTGAAAAGTTTAAGAAATTAAAAAGTTGTTTCTTTTTGCAACGGTAAATTGTTTAATTACTTTATTAGGATAATTAATATTTGTATCAAGGGATATTGCTTATTTCATTGCAATATTATGTTTTAATTATATATAATTTTAACTATAAAAAAGTTTTGCATGATATTTTTTAATCTGTTTATACCATTTGAGTTCTGAAGATTTTGCAAAGGGAAGTTGGTTAATTTATTTATTAGGATAAGTAATATTTGCATTAAGGGATGCTGCTTATTTCATTGTCATTTTTTATGTATATAACAAGTTAAATGGCTGTGATGTGACTGCTGACACATTTTCTCAGAAGATTACCTAAAGTATTATAACATTTGAAAATTTCAGAAAATGAATCACTCAAACTATCAAGTAATAAAATGTTTAAACAATTTTGACTCATCAGAAATAGCATGGAGTTATTTATATTATTGTAGAATTTTTGTATAATATTTTATGTAGTTACGGTGGTGGTTAAGAAGGGGGATATAAATTATGTTTTAACAAATGTTTAATACACATCTCATGTAATCAGTTTGCTAAAAATTCAAGATATGTAATGTATATGTTTTTCTGGTAATACATCAGGGCCGTATGCAAGGAAGGGTTTTATTCTTAACAAAGAAAAAATAGTTGGAAGAACTTACGGGGCTATCAGTCCCAGGTGTGTCTTTTAGGCATTTTTCCGGTACGTTTTAAAGCCAGACGAAGGCTGGCCGCACAGCGGCTAGTTCTAAATAGTATAAGACCATGGTCCTTTTTATATTTAGTATTTGATTTGTATTTAGTATTTGTATTCAGTATTTCATAGTATTTGTATTTAGTATTTGTATTCAGTATTTCATAGTATTTGTATTTAGTATTTGATAGTATTTGAACTGTATTTAGCGTTTGATAGTATTTGATTTGCTGAAAGTTACTGCAATTATTGTTTATTTTGTTATTGAACCGTAATGTTTATTATTACATTGTTACCTTAGTTTAAGTTTGACTTCCTGTCCAGGGATTATACTGCTCGGGACGTGCAGTCCTTGGGAAGGGTGCAGTCAGTCAGTCAGTGATTTTATAGCCGAATTATTGCAAATAATGCAACTTTACCGGCTCAATGACAAAATTTGCCTAAAAAGGCCACAAGACGTTGAAAGTCCAGACAAATAAAAGATAAAAGAGTAAAGGTCAAAAGGGAAGCCACAAGTGGCAAATACAAGAAGACTGAAAAGATATACAATGCATAATAAATATAAAATATACAAGTTTAAATACGATACAGTATCATGAGTTACAAAACAGTTAATGTAAATTGAAAAGTATAAGTAAGGTAGGCACCAAACATGTACAGGATATTAAACATTGTGTGAACGGAAACCAGTCATGAATTTTTATTACGTGGGGAAGTTAGCACTCCGCGTGAGGAATGCTGCAAGTGCACGAAGGTCAACGTCCTCTTCAAGGATGATGTAATCAAACGTGTTGAAGTGCTTCAGTCGGTCACAATTTATGGCTTTATCGAAGAAATTTTTGTTCAATTTGTGCAGATATTTTTCCATAGTTTCAATTTGTAGATCCTTATGTAGCATATCGTTAGAAACATAAAAGTGAACTCCGGTAATTAATCTTAAGAATCTATTTTGAATAATTTGAAGAATTTTAATATCCTTTGCCTTATAGGCTGCCCATGCGGGTGAAGCGTATGTCATAATTGGACGAATAATAGCAGTGTATATGTGACGTTTTTTATAAAGGTCTAGTCTTGAATATTTTCCAAGTAAGGGAGTGAGGCTGTTAATTACTCCTATGGTCTTCTGTTTAATTTTTGCAATATGATCATTCCACTTAAAGGAGGTGTTCAGCACGATACCAAGGTACTTGGCTTTGGTGACAAGTGGTATTTTTTCATTAAATAATTTCAATTCACCATAGAATCCTTTGCGTGCATATCTTCTCCGGATGAGTAAAAGTTGAGACTTTGATGCATTAATAGCAATACGCCACTTGGTGCACCACGATTCAATGGAAGGCATAAATTTTTGAAGTTTTAATACTGCATGTTCAGCCCTAATGGATCTGACAGCCACTGCAGTATCGTCCGCATAGCAGCCGATAAAGCAGCCGCTAATCAGATCCAGGGGCGGAAAATCTGACACATAAAAGAGATAAAGAAGGGGTCCTAAAATAGAACCTTGTGGAACAGAAGCTTTAATATTCCTGAGACTTGAGTGTTCATTTTCTATGGAAACAAAAAATTTTCTATTTGTAAGAAAGGAGTATAGTAACTTGATCATTTCCGGTTCAATGTTTAAGGAGATAAGCTTGTAGATGAGCCCCTCATGCCAGACGCGGTCGAAGGCTTTCGCCACGTCTAGCATGAGTAAGGCTACACAAGATTTGTTATGCAGAGCATTTCCAATAAATTCAGTTAGCCGAACGAGCTGTTTAACAGTTGAAAGGTTTTTCTGAAATCCAAATTGTTCCTTGGGTAAAAGATCGAAATAAGTTTGAAGTCTGTTCATAATAATTCGCTCGTAAATTTTGCCTAGACCAGGCAAAAGGCTGATAGGTCGGTAACCTTCTGGCTTCATATGATCTTTGCCAGGTTTAGGAATCAGGATAATTTTGGCTTTTTTCCAGCAAACGGGAAAATATAAATTTGTAAGGCATGCGTTTATGATATTTACAAATCTGCATAGAACATTAGTAGGGAGATGTTTGATTGCAATGTTTGTAAGCTTGTCGTGCCCTGGGGCTTTTTGATTCTTGAGCTTCTTGATAATATAAATAACTTCTTGAGGTGTTGCAAATTTAGGGCATCTATGTACTGCAGGTGCATTAATCCAGTCAGAGATATAATGGTTGACATAATTAGTGAATTCTGGGTCATTTGGTGACTCATTAGGCGAAAACTGAATTTCGAGATGATCAGCATGGACCTCAGCTTTTTCTAAGTTAGTGAGAGCAATTCTTTGTTCCCCATAAATGGGTTTATTTATCGTAGGTTTATTTTTCAGGCGCTTAGTAAAATTCCAGAAGGAGTTGTCAGGCGCGTTGAAATTAAGTATTTTTTCATCCCAGATTTCCTTGCGATGATCTGCAATTTCCTTTTTAATTTCACGATTAAGTTTATTAAGTTGTCTTTTTAATCCAGGGTCCCATGATAAATTCCATCGTTTTCGTAGTTTATTTCTGGTTTTCATTTTTTCTCGAATGCTTGTTGGTAATTTTCCAGTAAATCTATCCGCCGGGACGCTATGCGTTGCATTATCATACGCATGCATAATAGTATCTGTGAGCATGTTGATAGCTCTATCAATGTCGGTGTTATTCTTCAAGGGAAGGAAGGGCGGGTTGTAATTGTATAGAATTTCAGTAAATTTGATCCAATTAGTAATCTTTTTTAAGCAGGGTTTTTCAGTTTTGGAGATTCCAAGAGTGCCAATAACCGGAACGTGATCAGATGTCAAGTCAACTTTAACTTCTAAGCACATAGGAATCGGTATGGTTGTAAGTACAATATCCAAAATATCTCCTTTGCGTGGGTTTGAGGGAAGATAGGTGAAGTCAGTTGGAGCATAGAAGTAGATAGGATGATTTAATATAAATTCAAGCAGTTTTTTACCATTATTATTGGTGCGTCGACAGTTCCATTCTTGATTTTTTGAATTTAAGTCCCCAGCTAAAATTACTGGTTTATTAGCAGGTAATAGGTCTAAAAGTATCATAGGATCTAAGATGTTGGATGGTGGAAGATACATGCAAGAGAAGTAAATAATTCCGTAAACGGGAAGGTAGACAGAAGCAGTGACAATTTCGTGTCCATTCCTACGTATCGTAGAGATTTGGCAGGATTGAAGAGTGGCTTTTACATAAATTGCAGCACCTCCGCCGCGGTGTGTCAACCTGTCACAACGATAACATCTATAGCCAGAGATGTTAATATTTGTGCCTGGCGTAGCAAAAGTTTCCGTTACACACGCTATGTCAATATCATAGCAGCTTAAGAAGTTATGAAATTCAGCAATTTTATCTTGAATGCTACGCGCATTCCAAACTACGAATTTGGTAGGGGGGCGTTTAAGATTTGGACCCATTATTTAATTCTGTCTTGGTGTTTTCTTGACACTTGTTGATTTGCTGCATTTGCTGAGTCAACTGAAACCCAGCAGTTTTAATCACCGAGACGAGCTCCGCTAAATCGGCAAAAACCTTTTTAGCTTCGCTTAATGTATCAGAATATATGCCAGTTGACAGGGCTTTAGCATATGATTTGTTCTCGACCACCCGGTTGCTGAATGTTTTTGGCTGATCGGTTTTAGGTTTTGGAAATTTCTCACACCCTCGAAACGAGGCCGTGTGAGAATTTCCGCAATTTACACAAACAGGAGTGAAGTCCTTATCATTTTTGACTGGGCAGTCATTAAAAAAATGTGATTCGCCACACTTGACACATTTAGGGGAATAATTACACCCTAATTGGGTGTGATTAAACCCCTGACATCGGAAGCATTGTAATGGACCTTGGCGTCCTTTATACTCTTGAATTTTGACACAAAGATCACAGAGGAATTTTTCATTGTAAATTTTCTTTGACTGCACTGTCTTAGGCAGTGTTACTATGAATATAGGGAGGGGAAAAACCTCACCATTCCTTCTTTTAGTCATTTGCTTTATATGCTCAATGACATAACCTAACTCTTCAAGTCTTGTTTTTATTTCATCAATTTCAGTATCTTCATTAAGTCCTTTTATCACTGCCTTAATATTCCTGTCTTGAGGAAGAATAAAAGAGTGATGTTCTATATTAAATTCTCTCAAGACTTTGACGATACTTCTATAATTATCTGCATCAAAAGCAGTAACTTTAATCTTTCCATTAATTCTTTGTCCAAAGAATTTTAATTTCCTAGCATGAAATTCAGTGCAAATTTCCGACCATTTCATGGTGGTGGGTTTAAGTGTAATCGGTGGTAGTTTAGGGGTTTTCCCTGAATTTTCAGATACATTTGGTGTTTTGTCATTGACATCATTTAAGTTGGAAGTGTCCATAATGTCTTCCTCGATGTTATTCATTTTATGTACATCAGTGGTTGTGTTATGAATATTTTTATCTTCAGAAGTAATATTCTGAGATTGATTCGAATTTAGTTCCACATGAGTTGATAACTTGACTTTTTTAAGTGCATTCTTAGTTGTGCGAGTGCGCACTGTTTGATCTCCTCGACGTTTAGTCCTAAACACCTCGTCTGAACTAGTGTCTTGATCCAATGGAGTTTCAGGAGCATGATCATTATTTAATGTAATTGGGCTACGAGCCCGTGCATTTTCACTGAAAGATAAATTATCTGAGTTTCTGGTATCTGAAACAGCAGTTTCATTAACACGAAAATTAGCATGTGAAAAATCAATGCTCAAGGCTTTAATCATATCATGAATGTTAAGTAGAAATTTGAATAATTTCTCCTCAGTGTCAGTAAATCCATTTTGTTCTTTGATCTGTTCAAGTTCAGTAATTTGCGCAGAAACTGCCTCAGTAAGCTTCTCCATCGCAAAGAAAACAAAAATCCAGCGCCCAAGTAAGTCGCAGAAAAACCTACGGCCCGGAATCCGACCTGCTCAATATCAGTCGGACAGACGGATCAGTAGGTAATGGAATTTCACTTAATTTCTTCGAAACTTAAGCAAAACTATTATCAACCAAATTCTCTAAATTAAATATTATTACTTACCCCCACCTTTGAGTGTTCCAAAGATTTCCGAAAAACAAATTTTACACCAGGTGGTTCACACAATTTCTCAAAACGATACACCAATAACTCAAAAGATTGTGTTTCGAATAAGCAAGTAAACACAACTCAAACTCTGTTGCAATACCAGCATAGTTCTAGTCGGGAAGGGTGCAGTGTTACGGATTTCACATTTATTTGGCTATTTATTGAGAATTGTAATGAAAATTGCTTTATTTTCCCGTGCAACGCAGACGATTTTTGAAGAGAAAGCTACGTCGGAAAAATAAAAATAAAAGAGCGCATGCATTTAATATTTAATAAATAAATATCTCGTAATTACTCTTGCCATCTAGAAAAATCGGGATTGTTCTAGTCATAATTAAAAGCCGAATTGAAACACCTGATCCCAGTAGTAGTTGTCGCTGTAGCTTTTTAAAGCGAACTGCTGTTTGTTTACTTAATGCTGTAGCGATTTCGCTGTCAGATAGAATTAGTTTATCTGTTTTGAATTGAGTTTTGCTAAACGTTTGAAATATTGTGATATTGCGCGAATATCTCTGAAGAAATATTTCAGCATTTTGATTTATTTCTTGTGGAAAGAATAAATTTTTGTTAACTTTTTAACGACTGGTGTATTCAATCCATAACGAACCCGTACGCACGCAACAATATTGTTATTTTTGTATTTCCTTTCTCTGTATTTCTACTGGTTTGATGAATACTGGTTGAATTTTACATATTTATGGGGAAATTTGGATTTTATTGTTATTATATGAATCTCATTTCTTTCATGTCTTTGTGGATTTGATGTTAAATTTCTTTCTTTTTGTCTATAAATGATTAATTTTCAGCAGCATTTGTGCGGAAATAGCTTTGGGATAATTTGTTTTAAAATTTAAAAACTATGATTTTATATATATACACATACGCGTTTTGAACTGCCGATTGAAATAAAAAAGTGAGTTGCACAACGAGATATTATAGCAATCCCATACACAAAATTTCAACGTTCTTCGGTTATTCGCTTTTAGTTATGAGACATATATACCCACATACATACGTACAGGGGCGTATGAATTTCTTTATGAGAAAAACCGGTATGTCATTTCAGAAAAAGTCCAACTTTTTTGTCAGAATACGTATGTTAGAACAACGCTGCATATAAATCACACATATATTATGTCGCGCTTTCGAGACATGAAAAAAAGCAAGCTAAGTTTCATCAATCAGCCCGGCAGATATAAATTCGCCTGTTTTCACCCCAAAAGGCGTTAGCTCAGAAACGTCTGAATCACTTTTCAAATTGTTGCCACCAAATATTATATTTAAAGGAATTAAATAATGAAGAATCTGCATATATATATATATATCTTTTTCTCATTGTGATAAAACAACCGTACCTAGAGCCATCGAGATTTGAATAACGTATGTCTCCACCCGTATATGGGCATCTGGAAGCCCAAATTTGGAATTTGTTATATTATCTAGTTCATATTTTCTAAAGCATTTATGAGTTTTTGATTAAGAAACTCAACGATTTCAAAGGGAGCAATGGCAACAGATTACGATGGAAAAAATTATTTTATGTCCAGCGCGTGAGACTATGTGTCAGAAATTTTAAAGGTAGATTGTCTTGCTGTTTTTAAATATTGTGATGTTGCTGTTGAATTGTATTTTATGTGGTTTAAGCGCAAAGAACATGAAATTTAATAACTAAAGATAACACACAAAACGTTACAAAACGGTGTAATATAAAATCTGAAATCTTTCAGATTTTCTTTATTATTATTATTATTATTTGCACGAGATGCATGTATGTACACTGCGAAAAAAAAAGAGGAGGGACAGTTCTGTTTTTCGCGTTTTGCTGGGCCGATTGACGAAATTCAGCTTGCGTTTCTCATGTCTCGAAAACGCGACTTAGGATATATATTAGATTTATATATAGCATTATTCTAACATAGGTATTTTGACACAAAATCGGACTTTTTCTGACATAACATACCAATTTTTTTACATATTTCGATTCTACGATTCAAATTATGCCAAACTGCCAAGTTTTGTAAAAATCGCACGAGTAATTTTTAGAATATTAGCTCTCAAAATTTTAGCTCCTCAATGTTAATTGAATTTGGTATATATTTATTAATATCTCTTTTTTTTATTAAACTTACTTGATTCCTTCTTTTAGAAATAAAAATTTAGGTTCATTACAAATAAAATTCAGCCATTTTTTATGATTTATTTTAAAAATTTGTATTTTTATATATTCTTCGAAAAAAATTTTGAATTATAATCTACGAAATTTTTAACATCATCTTAAAGCAGATGTATTTCTAAGCACACCTGCAAAAAATTACAATTTTTTATTCAAAATTTTCTAAGATATACATGAATTTACATATTGGAGCGTTTTGAAATTTGGCATCTTTTTTTTGAGCGATTACAATGCCAAATGTAGTTTATGGATTTTGTTACAATGAATTGTCACAGCTATTTTTAACCTTCAATTTCAAATAAATGTGTACGAAGAAATAATTATATGGAATTTTTCCTCTCAATGATACATAATAAATATTTGTTAATATTATATGAAAAGCTACTTTTTTAAAACTATAGATGATTTTAATCAGATTAATTTTTTTTAATTTCTTGTTTTCTTTCTTTCTTTTTTTTAATATTTGTATTAGTAAAATTTTACATTTTTCGTGTTATCGTCTGCTAGTTTAGTTCAACTTCATTTAAATCGAATCGTCTAAAACTGAGAGCTTTCGTTTGATGTTTTATGAACTTTTTATTTCTTTGTCATTTAGAAAAGAATCTTTTAATTAAAATATTTATCCTTTGGACTCTGCTTTAAACTTTATTTATAGTTAAAATGCCTAGAAAATGAAAAGCTGTCTTCAGTTGAAGCGCAATTGAAGTTATTGATATTTTAAAAAAATTTAAAAGAATGCAAAACTTATGGAAGTGTAACAATCGAAAAATCTTAATTTTCTTGTGTGAGCACCGTAAATAAATGTAGAAGAAAATTAGGGAGAAAACTAAGCAAAAATTTGAAGGGGAATTTGCCTGTCAGAAATAGTAAGATGTTTCGAAAAAATGGATGCTTTTGAATATACTTTCAGAATACTTCAAGGAATTTGGGTGTTCAAAGAGAAAACACTTGGACGTGTAACATCAGTAAAATACGATTCAATTGAGCTTACGCTGACGGAAAAGACAAAACGATATCATTGCAGATTAACGCGAAGAGCGACAGGTTTTCGACTATATAGTTGGTATAAATTTAAATTACGTCATAGAACATCATATCGTATCATAAACGGAGAATCCCATGATTTCTCAGCCGAATTATTTGAAGATTCAGGAATTTATCCAGTGATGTATATGGATGTTATGTAAAGACGTTTTCCATGTGATTAAACCAGTCTTTCCTTTCATCTCATGCCTTCAAAATGCCTAGCCTCTAAAGACTAGTAAAGGCTCTAACCAAATACTGATGAAATGGATTGAATCGGATTATTAAGTTACGGCAAAGCAGGGCTATCTGCCTAAAAGGAGGGATGCCTTCGTGAAGAACTTTCTAAGGGAAACCATCTCGTATGCACGTTACATATGAGAAAAACCACGAAAACGCCTATGCAACCAGCCCGTTCGCCGGGATACGAACCCTGCAGCGAACTACCAGTGTTCACCGAGTTTCCCGCTCGGCTGTTTGGGGTCTTTATGAAATGGAAGGCGATAACTTTATTTAAAATGAATGGAAGAAATACCAAGATGTTTCGAAAAGTTGGATGCTTTTTAATATACTTCGAGAATGCCTGAAGAAAAAGAGCATTAAGAAGAAAAAATAAATTTTTGCATTAAATTTAGCATTTTTTTTTCAATTTAAAACTCTTTTAATCTTATGATATTTGATTCTTGCAATTTCAAAAATAAATATTTGACTAAAATATGAATAACATTTTAAAAAACTAAATGTAGGATGATAAAATTGCGTAAAGCAATGGGCACAGTGATAAAACTGTTTAAAGCAATGTATGAATGTCATCCTAAGTTAAAATGTCGGTTATATTTATTTATTTATTAGTCCAAAGGGATGTAGTCCCGAAGGACTATTACTTTCGTTTGGGCGTTTTGCGTCGTTTCACAAAAATGTCCGATTAACTTTTCAATTTAGTGCTTATGTTTCTTTGTTGGTAATTGAAGTTGCATTGGGTTGGCTATTAGAATTTTTGGAATTGTACTGTGTTGGTTATTGGGTCTGTACTGGATGGATTAATGGAATTGTATTGGGTTGACTATTGGCTATTGGTTTTTGTGTTCGTATTGGGTTTAGTTGAAAGTTTGTTTCGTTCGGCAAGTTATTATATTATTAAGCAAGATCCCTTTGGACGTAATCTAAAATCTGAATCCTTTCAGATTTTTTTTTATTTATTATTCCGCCTGTTTCACTTCTCAATGGACATTACAGGTCAGTCATGTTATCCTGATCGTTGCACCAGCAACCTGAGTTGGTTATATATCTCTTTTATTTATATATCTTTTCTGAACGGCCCAGTGAAAGGCGTATCAACTGTGCTTTACTGTATCTTCCCTTTTAATATACGCAGTTTTCAAATGTATCGTAGTCTGGGTCACAAAGTATGCTTTCGAAAGAAACGCAATTCAAATAAATAAAATCAAATTCTGGAAAAATTTTATATTAATAAATATATTTAAAATGCGCAGTACGAATGAATAAATAGAAGATTTTAAAACAATTATCTGAAGAGACAATGCAGCACAAACAATTAAAATAAAATTCTGAAAATGTAAAAATGACTTAAAATAATAACTATGAGCAAAAAATATAATTATAAAGAAGACTATTTGAAAAAAAAAAAAAATAAACGATGCACCTTCTGTTTAAACTACGCAGTTCGAATGAGTAAATAGAAAATTTTAAAACAGTTCTTTGAAAGGAATCATGCAACTTAAACAATTAAAATGAAATTCGAAAAAGAAAAAATTACTTAAAATAATAACAATTATAATTAAAAATATAATATAAAGAAAATTATTTGAAAGTAAAGAACTTTTTTTCCGCTCACGCTCATGTAAAAAGGGAAAAGAGCATAGGTTGCCATATATTAAGAAGTTCGCCAAGTGAACTATTCCTGGTGCAAACTGAAAAAAATGCGCCAAGTTAAAATTCTGAATTTCTCCGTAAATTTGGTACCAAATTTTACAAAATTTAATATCTAGACATAATTTGAGGCGTACAATCGAAATATGTAAAAAAATTGGTATGTTATTTCAGAAAAAAGTCTGATTTTGTGTCAAAATACCTATGTTAGAACAGTGCTATATATAAATCTAATATATATCCTAAGTTGTACTTTCGAGACATGAACGCAATTTGAATTTCGTCAATCGGCCCAGCAGAACGGGACATATAGAACTGTTCTTTTTTTTCCCGCAGTGTACGTTAAGATGTCTTTAAAAACTCCTTTTGAATCCATTATAAATCTCTTTTGCAGGCCATTTTGGAAAAACGAGTTCTTTATTATGTCTATACATACATACATGAAGCAAAGAAATCGTTCAAATGGATTCGGGAACCGTCAAAATAGATATTTCCGTTGAACCGATTTTTTTTGCAGTTATAATACTTGCTTTTACTACGTATAAGGAAGTAAGAAGTGTTTAATTATAAGTGATTATATAATCTTTTCAAATAAAGCTTTAAATGAAAATATTTTATTTATGAAAATTGAATATAGGAATTCTAATTCTGTGAAAATTTATATAAAGAGACGAAAATTATAACACTGTTCTGCGCTATCAAAACATTTAGAAGGAAATAAATTTAACCCAGGAGAAAGAGTTTTGTTATTTACTCCTTGCGTGGGCGCATAAAAAAAGAAACTAATTAATGTTAAACTAACTAATGTTTAGTGCTGAGTAAACTACTGAATAATCTAATAATGCTAAACTAACTAATAAAAGTATATGCCATTATCTTTATAACTTTATGAAAGGGTCCTAGGCTTTTATTATTCGTGATACAAAATTGCAGATAAATTTTGCAAAGATAATTGTTCTCTCTTGTCTCCTTTAAACTTATATGATATATTATTTTTCTACTTTTAGTTCAATGATTATTTTGAAAATTTTAAATAAAAACTTATTTTATAAAAAAATTTTAGCATGAGAAGTATGTTTCTGTTACGTTTCTTTCCATATCATTTTAAAAATAAAACCATACTGCTAATCAATGCTATCGCCACGTATTATTTTTAAAGAAATAATACAATGAATTAAAAAAAAAGGTATGGCGACACTATCGGGATTTCTAAAGATAGGTTGCTTTTAAACATTTTGCGATTTTGCTGTTGAATTTTACGCGACGTAAGTGCGAAGAAAGTAATGCTTAAAAAATACAGTTAAAAAGATAAAAAAAAGTTGTGTAGTTGATCTTATTAAGAAAACTGATCATTGATACGATGAACTGAGAAAAGACTGCGGGGGGAGGAGAACTAACTAAATAAGTATATTAAATATCTGAAAGGATTTAGATTTTAACTATTGACCAAAAGCGCTCTTATAAATTTTAATAGTTAATTTGGTTTATTAGCAGAGATTACCGATAGAGATGGTCTAGGGGGAAGAACGTAACATTTTATAGGATACTAGATGAATATACATTTAGACTGATATGGGAAAGTTATGTATCTTCTGTATATTTGAAAAGTTAAAACATATATAATGTAATTCTATAAATATATTGAATTTTTTTAATTAGACATATCATAAATCAAATGCCTTTTTATTTAAATGAATAAGTTTCAAAAGTTAAAAAAAATTAAGGAATATATATCTATTGACTTTAAACAGCTTAATTTGTTAATCAATCAAAGAAAAACTAAATTTGATACATAAATATCTTGCATTATGTCGAATGGGAACAGTCTCAAATAAAAAGTGAATCGTGTTTTAAGACTAATAGCCCTTTTGGAGTAAAAATCGAAAAATATATGCCAACCTTAAACTCTATCAGAAATTCTAAAAATAGATTGCTCTTAAAAACTTTGTGATTATACTGTTGAATTAAGTGGCATATCTGCGAAAAAAGTTAATGTTGAATAAATAAAGCTACAAAGCCAAAGAAGTTGTGTTAACAGGAGTGAGTCCAAAATAATATGTATAAACTTCAAGCTGAATGAATGGAAACATATAAATCATTAACAAGTCCTCTAGTGCGACGTTAAAACATGAATTCTTTTAGATTTTCTTTCTTCCTTTTCTTAATTTATCATTTATTAGTCCAAAGGGGCAATCTGCCCAGAAGTGCTATTTAATTTCGCTTTGGCATTTTGCGTTGATTCACTAAAAGCGTTGTTTCACTTTTCAAATTGTTGCCACCAAATATTATCGCCTTGTATTATATTTAAAGAAATTAAATAATGAAGAACCTGCATAAATGTATATATATGGTTCTCACCAACGGTACCTAGAGCCATCAAATTTTGAATATTGAACGTTTCCACCCGAATGAGCATCTGGAAGCCCAAATTTGAAATTTGTTTTATTATCGATTTTATATTTTGTAAAATTTTAGCGAATTTTTGATTAACAAACTCAAGGACTTCAAAACGAGCAATGGCAACGTTGTACAGAAAAAAAACATTTTTATCTCCAGCGCGCGAGACTGTGTATCGGAAATTCTAAAGATATGCTCATTTTAAAATTGTTTTACGTAATGGTCTTGAACTGAATTTTATAGTTTTAGTGAGAAGAATGATATTTAATATATAAAGGTAACACACAAAATTTAAAAAGACGCCCCTTTAGTCGTAATTTAAAATCTGAAACCTTTCGTATTTTTCTTATTTATTTATTTATTTGCCTATCTGTAACCAAAAAGAGCCAAATGCTGGGAAAACGTGACTAGGCGTAATCCAAACGATCATTAATTTAACAATTCTAAAGTTTTATTTTTTATCCTTCGCAGCTAAACTGGTTCTTTTAATCAGCTTTTCGAGATAAATTCTGAAAACGCGCAGTTAAACGCTAGATAAAACGGTTTGTTTATTTTTCGATACACATACACACGCAAAACGAGTCAAAAAGTGAAAGAAAGCTCCACCGCCGAGGTTCGAGTTTTCATAGAAAAGGAAAAAATTTAAAATGCAGGCTGAAAATGTTCCCGTGCAAGCATCCGGGCTCCGAAACAAGGTACAGGAAAAATCAAGGCAGTTTATAGCTTTCCAACGAGGTCAGCGTGAAATAATGGCGTTCCAAGTAAAAAGACACGCAGAAATCCCATGCATGACCGTGGCCTATATGAAAAAAAAAATGGCCGTGGCCAGAAATGGCGCAATATTCACTCCGAATTTTCTGTCCTAATATATATTGAATCAACTCAGGCAGATGAAATCACTCCTACATGTAACTGACGATAACAGTGAATACAGAACTTGCGAATTTTGCGAATTTATTTGGTACTTGCCAACCTTGCAATCTTAAACACCTAAAAATTTTTGCGAGAAATCCGGGAGGGTTCCACGTTGCACGGCGACACAATTTCCGGGTTTTTAACACAACTGACTTTAATTCAGTTATAACGCATGATCCGTGTTTGTAGTAAAATTCTGATGTAAATATACACAGTCCAGTCACATTAATGTGACCATCTGTCAAAAGCAAGAATAACCACCTTTCGCAGAGCGGACTGCTGCGAGACGTGCAGGAAGAGAGTCACATAGGTCCCTGAAGGTGTTCTCTGGGATGTTGAGCCATGCCGACTCTAATGCTGTGGCCAGCTGCGCTAGATTACGCGGTTGAGGATCCATGACGCGAACAACTCGATCGAGATGGTCCCACAGATGTTCGATTGGGTTTAAGTCAGGTGAGTTTGCTGGCCAGGGGAGGACGGTAAACTCATCCTGGTGCTCTTCGAACCACGCACGTACACTGGCAGCTGTATGGCACCTCGCATTGTCCTGCTGGAAGATGCCATCATCCTGAGGAAAAACAATGCGCATGTAGGGGTGAACATGGTCCGCAAGGACAGATGCGTACTTGTATTGATCCATTGTGCCTTCCACAATGATCAGTGAACCTAGAGAATGCCAGGAAAACATTCCCCAGACCATAATGCTCCCGCCTCCAGCTTGGACCGTTCCGGCAATGGTTGCAGGGTGGTTCCTTTCAGAGGTTTCACGCCTTATACGCCAACGTCCATCTGTCCGATGGAGCATAAAACGCGATTCATCCGAAAACGCAACCTGTCGCCACTCAGTGGACGTCCAGCTGCTGTACTGGCGTGCAAATTCTAGCCTTCGCCGTCGATGAACAGCAGTCAGCATAGGTGCACGAACCAGGCGTCTGCTTCGGAGGCCCAGACGCAGCAATGTTCGCTGAATAGTACTTTGGGAGACACTTTTGGTAGCCCCTTGGTTCATTTTGGTGGTCAGTTGCTCAACGGTAGCCCGTCTATCTGCCCGAACGCATCTCCGCAACCGTCGTTCGCCTCTGTCATCTATGGCCCGTGGTGCACCACATTTGCCACGTCGCTGATTTTGGACAGTCCCATTTTGCCATGCACGGTACACTTTTACCACGGCGGCACGCGAACAGTTCACAAACTCAGCCGTTTCGGAAATGCTTCCACCCTTGGCCCGAAAGCCAATGATCATGCCCTTTTGGAAGTCGGATAAATCGCTTCGTTTCTGCATTACGCCAACGATTGAAATGTTTTCCGAAGCCCTCACACACCCTTTATATACGCTCAACTGCACTGTGCTGCCACCTGCCTTCTGTGATTGGTTATTTAACTCTGACATGGAAAGTACGTGGTGGTCACATTAATGTGACTGGACTGTGTATTAGTATTTAATTGAATATTCTAAATTTTATGCTTTTTGGCTAATCTCCTTTATAAAATTTTTTTTACACTTTTATACTGAGAAATTCCCGAGTAGTGAAGGAAAGCTTTAATTTATAAAAGTGCTTTTAAATTCGATGGAAATAGAACTAATAATTAATGTACGTAGTATTTGTGCGGACAAACTTAGTAATGAACCATATATCGAAATTAAATCAAATATAAACTGATTAAACATTGCTTAAATCTTTGTATAAAAATCTACATATGCTCTACAGTATCAAATGGAATTTAATAAGATCAATAAAATGTAATAAAAAATATAATTCATTTGAAAAAAAAATTAATAAAAAGTTTTTCTGAAAACCAGTACATGTCGGGGAATGAAATTTGTCTAATTTAAGTTTCACTAATTGAATAAATTTCATTTATTGCTGGGAAACATTTTCCTTAGTAAGGCTAAAAATTAAAAACTAGGATATTTGTTATCTACCGGGAGACCACGAGATATGATAAGAACCGGGAAAATGAAGCGAGAGTGGACATTTGAGACATTTTTAGCATTGTTGAATGGTGGCCACCAGAAAGTCTATAAAAAGTGAATTTTTCGGCATATTTATGATTTTTTTAATAACGTTCTACCAGAATTATATTAAAAAAATAATAAATATAATTTTACGATATGTTTAATAATCAATAGAATTTTTCGGCATGTTCGTTTATGTTTTTATTTTAAATAAATTGCTTACATAATTGTATCAAATACGATAATTAATGTATACATAAAATAAATTCTCTTAAATACATAAACATTTATTTGAGAGACATAAATAATATACAAATAAATTCTCTTAAATTATGTTATAACTTTAAATAAATGTATCACAAAATTGCATCAAATATTATAATTAATGTATATATTAAATAAGTTATGTTAATTTATGTTATTATTTTAAATAAACTGCTGACAAAATTACATTAAATATTACAATAAATACAAATTTATGTACAATAAATAGAATTTTTCGGCATGATTATTTGATATCATTTTAAAAATTTTAAATACTATAAGAAATAAAAATGTACATAAAAATTAGAATTTTACGATATGTTTAATAACAGATAGAAAATTTCGGCATGCTTTCTTGTTATCATTTTAAATAAATTGCTTACACCATTGTATTAAACACGTGGAACACGTAGTTTTATTGTATAAAATATATTGTACTGTTTATTGTATATGTGTATTGTATTGTTTATCGTATAAACACATAGTTTTAGCGAAACGGAAAGTGCAGACCTTCTGTTGCATAATAACGAACACTACACACACAGACACACAAACACACACACTGCTGATTCACACACACACACACAAAAAAAAAGCCGATTCACGAAATTTAACTTATGTTTTCAATGCTTCGAAATCGCGACCTAGCATGTAGATTAGATTTATATTTAGCGTCTTTCAAACGTTGTTATTTAGGTATTTTGTCACGAAATCGGACTTTTTCTGAAATAACATACCAATTGTTTTCCATATTTATTCCATATTTATATATATCGACATTACGACTCAAATTACGACAATGTGCCAAGTTTTGACAAAACTCGCGCAAGTAGTGTTTAAAAAATTAGCGCTCAATGTTAATTGAATTGTTTTAGCTCCTCATGTGGTACATATTTATTAATCTCTCTCTCTCTCTCTTTTTTTTTTAATAAAACTTACTCGATTGTTTCTTTCACAGTTCAAAATTTAGGTTCAATCCAAATAAAACAGCAGATATTTTCTGATTTGCCTTGTATCTGTTAGCAATTTTTTAAAACTTTTCAAAAAAATTTTGAATTATTAAATAGTTTCATATCTTTACAGTAGATCTAGAAATACCTGCCAAAATTTAGAATTTTTCATTTAAAATTCCCCACGAAATACTAGAATTTATATATTGGCGCGTTTTGAAATTTGGCATATTTGTCATAAGCAATATTAACGCCATCTATGGCTTACGCGCTTTGTTAAATTTATTTGAAAGAATGAACGATGCACCTTTTTTCCCGCTCGTGTATAATGGAAAAAGGGAAATGCAAATAGGTTACTATTCATTTAAGAATTTGAAGTGAATTATTCTCAGCTCAAACTGAAAAAAGTGCGCCAAGATAAATTTTTTAATTTCTTTCTAAGTTTCTCACCAAATTTTACAATATTTGAATTTTGGGCATATTTTAAGTCGTAGAATCGAAATACGGTATTAAATCAGTATACCATTTAAAAGATTTGATCACAGAAGGTTAAAAAAAAGAGAAAGATAACGTGTCCCTCAAAAACTAAAGAATTATGGGGCGCCAAATTTGATGATTTAACGCTGATATGAAAAATTGAAGAAAATTAAATGTGCGAATGTGTAAATAAGTTTTTAGCAAAAGTAATCTGCTTTGGAAGACCTGTAGAAGAAAGACATGATCATTTTCAACCCATGAAAGACATGATCATTTTCAACCCATGAAATAATATTCCTGCCTCATATGATCAATAAAAAAAAAGTACTAGCATTTGCTGTTTCTTCACTCTTTACATATTCATGCCAACAATCTTTTCCATGTACGAATCTTATCAAAAGTCAATTAAGAAATCGTCTTGTAGGGTTTACCTTAGTTTGCATAACAAAGTATTTTAAGTTTGGTAGCTTTCTTGAACCTCTCATTTTCTCGCCAGGATGCAAATTTAAAGTGAAAACAGTATAAAAACAGACACATCTAGAAATTTATTCAGAGCGTGATTTTACTAGTCAGCGCACGTTACTATTTCGTCCTTGCTTCTGTTATGCTGAGTTGCTGATACGCATTTTGGCCATTTAATAAGTCTGTCGCCGGATGGGTTGTTAAGTCAGTCTAGTTAGCCTTAAACTAAATTTTTAGTCCAGCAATACTACTTATCTTTAAATTTGTTGTTAAATTATTCTTAAGTTCTACCGCAAGTCATCTGTGTTATTGTGACCACGAGGTACTACGTGCATTTGTATTAAGAGTTTGACGAATAATAAAGGGGTTGTTTTACCCTTCTTCTGTGCTGGTATCCTTTACGACTGTTTGAGAAGTCGCCAGGTTTCCTCATAAAATCACATTAACTTTATGATAGCAAGAGACTTAAGAGCTTACAGTCTGATTGATGAGTACTTGGAATCCTGTTTTAAATTAAAAACAACCCCATAGATGGCCAACTTACCCAAACTTTCCAAGGAAATGCAAGGTTTATATTAAACGCGTGTTTTGTCTTATTTTTAGTTTAATATAAATAATATATTTGTGAATAAATAAGATTATTATTATTATTATTATTATCTTGTTTTATTTAATGTTAGCTGCCAGTTTAAACGGACTCCTACAAATATGATTCTTGAAAGGAAATTTGGCTCTCAAAAAAAATTTTATTCTTTGCGCTGCTAATTTTTGGCTCTTTTGACAAATGAGTTTACGATCACTGATGTAGGGTCACAATGTACTTCCATTTATCTCCCGAAGAGTTTTCACACATTATTCTACAAATTGTTCCGCACCGAGCCACATGCCTCGGTAAAAGCTGTTGAACATTATGTTTTTTAGCTTTTTTTTTTTTTTTTTTGTTTATTATTTTACTCATTGCTGCTACAGACGTATTTGAAGACTTTGCTGCACCTTTTTCGGGTAGTTCTTTGGAATCCTTTTTCCACGTAAAAGTAACGATTGACAGTTTCTCGCTTTAATTTCAAATACTAAATTGTTGCCAGAAATTTCTATTCCACATTTGCTTTTTTGTAAACACCCTCTAGTAACTGATATTTGCAAGTACAACTAAAAAACACAAGATGTCCGAAAACAAATGCGAGCAACTATAAATATGTTTTATAACGTTCTTTATTGTGACTAGACAGAGTTATCAACTATAGCTACAATTAAGCTACTACCTACCTGAATCAGGATACAAAGAAACGAAATGTTTCTCCTCTACTTCCTACTGTATTCGCCTTACAAGAACATTCCCTGCAGTTAGAAGAAAGAAGGAAGAAGTAAGAGGAGGGGGCAGGTATAGAAACTTGACGTTTCTTTTTTTTCCTCCAGGCGTGGCGTTATTCTTCCAGATCTCAGATAAAAGGCACTTTATTTTTCATTTATTTATTTATTTTGTTGGTAGCGAGAATTGTTTACCTGTCGTTACGAGCTGTAAGTAGAACTTAAATCTTTTGTTCGGTGACGATGTTACCAAATACTCAAGTTTCTTCTTAGCAGATGATACCTACTGGCAACCTGTTTAATAGCTTTATTTGCAAAACAGAAGCCTGCTAAACATTGTTATGGACGTTCACTTTGATTCTGCGTCTGTTTCTTGTCCGTTCTATTCGGCCTTTGATGTTAAGTAGCCTTTTCTTACTTTCCTTAAAAAGGTCATAAAATGAAGGTGAGATAAATAAAACTTTCAAGGTGAATGTTAATACAGTAGTGGTCTCATACTGACGGCCTGCAAGTTGCATATGGATCTCGAAGAAATTTTGCACGGCCTGCGAATACATTTTCTGTAAATTAATTAGCATTATTATGACATTATTTATTATGGCAAGAATTTATAAAAAAATTTTTAACTTTATTTTCATTACCATTCAAAAGTTACGTGAGTTACGCTCCAGAAGATTTACAAATGGAGCTAATTGCACTGTGGTATAAATTTTATTCAAAGATATGAGCATAGAAATTTGATTAACGTTTTCTCCCACTAACCTTTCTCGTTCTGTCAAAACATAAAACCTAGATACGAATTTCTGCAATATGAATAATCGATTTATTTGGGAGTACATGTATATGAGAAAATACTTTTTTTTAGCCCAAAGGGCGTTTAGCCCAGAAGGGCTATTAATTTTGCTGTGGCATTTTGCGTTGGTTCGCTATAAATGCCAGTTCACTTTTCAAACTGTTGGCACCACATATTACAGCCCTGTATTATATTTAAAGAATTAAAATAATGAAGAATCTGCATAAATGTATGTATGTTTCTCGCACTGAGATAAAACGACGGTACCTAGAACCATCAAATTTCACGTACGCTTCAACCGGAATAGGGGCATTTCGAAGCCCAAATTTGGAATTTGCTTTATTATCTATTTCATATTTTGTAAAACTTTAACGAATTTTTGATGAACAAACTCAAAGATTTCAAAGCGAGATATAGCAACACTGTACGGAGGGGGGGGGGCAGAAAAACAACATTTTTATTTCCAGCGCGCGAGACTGTGTATCAAAAATGCTAAAGATATGCTTATTTTAAAATTATTTTGCGATATTGCTGTTGAACTGAATTTTATGGTTTACGTGCGAAGAACATGGTATTTAATAAATAAAGATAAC
>KK113329.1:159437-188003 GCA_000611955.2 Stegodyphus mimosarum | reverse complement strand
CTATTAGTCTCGAAACGGGATTTTACGTAGAATCACTATAAATGCGTTGCTTCACTTCTAATTCGAGTCTGTTGCCATTCGATAAAATGTCTTTCAAACTGAATCTGTCTGCTATAGATTAACAAACTAAGCTATTTGAAAGCATTTGATGTAATCCTTAAGAATAATATATTTACTAACTTTTGAATCGGATTGATGCAAATAATAAAAATGCATTTACCTCATGACCTATCTGACTAAAAATACTCAACATTTTCAAAGAATGAGTTTTAGCCCAAACAGGCGTTAGCCCAAAAGGGCTATTCGTCTCGAAACGGCGTTTTTCGTCGAATAACTATTCAAATTGTTGCCACCAAATATTATCGCTCCGTATTATACCTAAAAAAATTAAATAATGAAGAATCTAGATGAATGTGTGTATGTTTCTCGTACTGTAAACACATAACAGTATCTAGAGCCATCACATTTTGAATAACGTTATAGTAAGAAATAAGGAAGTTTATAAACATTTTTCCATAAATATAAGTATTTTTTCTATACGAGTTAAAGAAAAATTTAGAAAATAAAAAAGAAGAGAAATGGTTGTCATTATTTTAGAAGCAACAAAAATCAGCGTTATATTTGCAAATTTTCCAGGAATAGTTTCGATGGTTTAACTACCGAACCATCGAAACCAGTCCTGGAAAAAATCTGAAAATTTGCAATTAACGCTCATTTTTGTTGTTTGACTTCTAAAATAACCGTTGTTCAGTTTGTTATTTTAACCTGAATTTAAGGTCGCCATTATTTATTCTTGGAAAACTTTCGTAATTTATTTAAGTTAAAATTTTAAGTAATTTAGTGGATAATTTTACTTTCTTAGAAATGTTTGGAACAAATATCAGTCGGAAAACTTTGTATTGAGCTGTCAATAGGCTTGAATTACAAAGTGGAAGCAACAGAAATTTCTTGAAAATATCAGCCTTTAGATTTCAGACGGAAAATAAATATAAATTAGAATTTTTCATTTTGCATCACTATTATTATCGTTTATGTATATTTCGTTAAGTATTTAGTAAGCAAAATTTAACATTTAGTTTAAATTTTTTTTTTGTTAAAAAAAAAAAACCCTTTCATTTTAATTAAAGAAAAATTTGGCCGACATGCAATTTAAGTTTGATATTACTGGCCTAGAGGTCGCTGCGGTAGCCAAGTTAATAGAGAAATTTTGGAGATTCTCTTATATTTCTGGAATAAAATTTTAGGGATAACTGTCATTGCTACTTCTTCAGCAAATTTTATTTGTGAAATTCTTCATAAAATTAATAAGCAAAACAATGCTATCCATAAAACATAAAAAAACTCTAAAAATATTAATATAGCCAAAAATACTTAAAATTTCCCCATTTTGCCCTTTCTTGTCTAATTTTCAAACAACTAATATACATTTTTAAGCTACTAAGAGAATTTATTACGCAGTAATGTGCAAATTATAAAGTAGGTTCCGTTTAATGTGATCACGTTTGTCCACGGCTGTTATGAAAATATTAAATTAAATGGTGACATTAAATAAAAAACATCCTTCAAAACCGACATAGAATATAATCAGTTTAATATGAAATATAACTAGAAACATTTCACCACCATTTTAATTAGGAAAATGCAAACTTTTATTTATGAAATTTCCGTAATACTTTTAATATTCCCTAAGTTCATTTATGAACTGTTCATGACATTTTTGGAAATTATTTACCCCAAATCTTAATATTCGGAAGACAATTTGGAATAAATTGTTAATGCAGGAAGCACAAACACCTGATGCATCTTATGCATAAATTCATCAAAATTCGCGCGTGGCCCAAGCACGTGTAGCATGAATGCCATTTCCCATTTTTTGCTACTAAGCAAAAGCAAGTTAAATGTTAATACAATTATTTTATGGTGTGAGTCTCAGTTAGTTACATTAGGTTCTATTAAGTCATCGTTATTAATATTGTCCTCTCTTTTTTCATCTTCTCATTATACCGTAAAAGCAGCAGCTAATGAAAGATCTAGTAGTTCTAAAAATAAGAATCGATTTTTACTTAACTTGCTCTCTTTATAAAGAAAACGTAATATTAACTTTTCCCAAACAGGTTATAAAACATCGAGCCTCAAATGCTCGTTTCAGAATGAAACGCGATTCAGTTTTCATTATGATTTCCGCATTCGAAAGGCAGAAGGCAAATATCAATTGGTTTTATAACGCTGTAAAATTTTGCGTTTATTTATAGGTAATTTAGATGTTATATATTTCTGTCGTATCGCATAATGTTTTTATTTATTTATTTATTTGTATTAATGGGTATTATGCAATAATTTTAATGCGGTTTTTGCTTAAGCGAATTAGTGCCATTTATTGTACTTAAGGGTGTTTATTTCGTATACTGTGTTGCAGATCTTGTACTTCTGAAACAATTGACAGCTGAATTCTAAAGATAGCTCAGTTAGAACAAGAAAACCAGAACTATTTATTTCCAACTCCGCGATATTCTAGAAGTTTCCAGAATACGCATTTTCGAGCATTAAGTTTAAGTTTAAAGAAGAGAGTTTAGAAATTTGAAAATTCAGATTATAAATTCTTAAAGGCGCGTTGTATGCCGCGAAATTACTTAAATGATAGAATCAAAATTTTTATGCTCAACGGTCTAACAAGAAGAAAAAAACAGACGACTGGACTAGAAACAAAACAATTCAATGATATAACATAATAAAATAATACAATAAAAGAAGTAATTGAAAATTTTTTGTCTTTTTCGTGGCCGCAAAAGTTTCAACAACGCCACGTTTGTGAATTATATCTGGATGTTTATAAATCAAAAGTAAGTGAAAATAAATTAAATTAATTAAAATAATGTAAGGCCATTAAAATGTTACACATTATGCGAAGAAAGAATGCAACAAAAAATAATGTTTTTAAAAAATTTATTTAATTTTTTTAATAAATCATCAAGCTGTAATTTATTCCGATGTGACCCAAAACCAAAAATACTACACAACACTTAAACAGTACAGAATTCTCAAAACTAAATAAACAATTGGTGAAATTAAAGACAACAAGCTAAATCAATATTTTTCAAAATTGCCAAAATATGTTACGATTAATAACATCAATCAAATTTTCAAGTCAAAATTGGAGATGAATAAAAACAGTTTAATGAATATGGTAGGCAATGAGCCTAAACTTCGAAATATTTCAACAAGAAAAAACATAAAATTAGGAAAAAGTATTAGTTTAGATATAAACTGTAGTGAGAACTCTTTCGAGAGATTAACGGTTAAAAAAAAGTGATACAAGAACTCAGGATCCATCCGGATTGGTCAAATAGAGTGCAATAAGCTAAATTAATATTTTTTAAAATATAAAGTTTGCACCCCCTTCCTTTCCCTTTATTTATCCTCCAGTCTTGCGTATTTTTCTTCCTGTTAGAATCCTAACAACCAAAATTTTTATTTAATTGTTATACTTTGATCATATAAATATAATAAAAAATACGTTTAAAATTCATCACATATTCAATTCGAAATAAATCACATGGGGGAATAAAAGGGGGGAGGCAAAATATAAAAAGAAATCTGAAAGCTTTCAGATTTTACATTATGGGCAAAGGACGTTTTTTAACGTTTTGTGGGTTACCTTTATTTATTAAATATCATGTTCTTCGCACTTAAACCATAAAATTCAGTTCAACGGCAATATCGCAAAATAATTTTTAAATGAGCATATCTTTAGAATTTCGGATACACAGTCTCGCGCGATGGAGACAAAAATGTTTTTTTTAATCCCCCCCCTCGTACACTGTTGCCATTACGCTTTGAAATCATTGAGTTTCTTAATCAAAAATTCGTTAAGTTTTACAAAATATGAAATAGATAATAAAACAAATTCCAAATTTGGGCTTCCAGATGCCCATATTCGGGTGAAAACGTACGTTATTCAAAATTTTATGGCTCTAGGTCCGTTGCTTTATTACAGTGCGAGAAACATACTTATATTTATGCAGATTCTTCATTATTTAATTACTTTAAATATAATACAGGGCTCTAATATTTGGTGGCAACAATTTGAAAAGTGAACTGACATTTATAGTGAACCAACGCAAAATACCAAAACGAAATTAACAGTCCTTCAAGGCAACTTGCCCTTTGGAGTAAAAAAAAAAAAAAAACTAGAAGCATAAGTGGCAAACTGCAAGAAATAGGAGGGGCAAAATATGCCAAAACCAAAGATATGACATTTTTTCGCCCCACCTCCATTTCTTGAGCTTCCGGCATTTTTTGGCACGTGACTTATTCCGAATTGAATAGGTAATGAATTTTAAATGTCACTATCAGCGCACAAATGGATTAGGTTTTTAAGTGCTTTGTATTTATTCATTTTTTACGTACATATATATAAATACAAGTTTTTCACACTAAAAAGACTATACTGTCCTGGTAGGTGAAAAGAACTACTGTAAATGGAAAATTTTTTAATAAATAAACAAAAAGCAAGTAAGAACAAGCAATTTAAAAAATATATAAATTTTGATACTTAAAAGAAAATTATTTAAAGACATTTATGACAAACTGCATATTAATTATTCAAAATTCAATGTTTAATAGACTAGTCAGGAAGTAATTATTTCAAACATTACATGAGAGTAATTAAGGAGTACTGAAAACCCGTTTTGTCCTTCTTCATTATTTGAGAGGACAAAACTAAAATTTAAAATAAAAATATGTGAACCACTTATTATGCTTTAAATTTTTACTATCACTTCTCTTTTCCGTTTGCAATCCGCAGCCGATTGCAACGGTAATGGGAGGTTCACAACTACACCTTATAGCAGACATATATGCAAAATTTCAACGTTCTACGGCTATTCATTTTCTAGTTACTGCGAGATACGTACAGACGTCACGAAAAAAAATTCTCTTCTGAATTTTTCTGTCTCTTCTGAATTATTCTGTCCGTACGTACAGATGTCAGGCAAAAATATTGTTACGAAATTTGTACACAGATACATGATTTTAGTTCAATTATACGACAGATTGTTGTATTTTTCTGTATAATGTAACATGAAAAACCTAGAGAAGCGAAGTTTGTCGGAAAAATAAGAATACAGGGGCAAGTATATTTAACATTAGGTAAATGGCTATCTCACTAAATTTGCGAGATATCGCCAAACTGCCAGCAAGTTTAGGGAGAAATCGCCAGAAGCCGTCAAATTTGGCGACCTCGGGCAACATTTTGGTCCGGTTCCTGTAAAAGTGAAATGCACATTGAAATTGAATAACTATAATTGATGCTCTGCGTAGCTGCAACCGTAATTAGGGCCTCATACGCCTTCCAGTAACTTCGAGAACCAGAAAATACTAGAAATATCTCGGCGGCCAGGCGAAAACTATATAAGACCAGAAAGAGCATCTGCTCTTAGTTGTTAGGTGTTAGACCAGCGTGAATTCGGTGTACTGTGATATCTCCGGGTTAGCTTCGCTCTTAGATGCGCTTTGCATTGCGTCCTGTTAATGCTCTTAGTAGTTTGAAGTGTAACTACTATTTGTACTCTATAATACTGTGAAGAGCTGTGCGACTTTTTTTTTTTTTTTGTGTGTGTGTGGAAAGTTTCAGAACTGTTAACTGTTTCTTTTGATAAAATAAATTTTATCATGGGAACTGTGTGCATTCAATCTATTACCGACCCTTACGCACGCAACAAACGCACGCAGATTCAAACGGATTCAAGAGAGGTCAAAATGGATATTTTAGTTGAAAAATGATAAACAAAATTTTTCGACATTACTAGACTTCCTTTATTTCGTACAAACAAGTAAAAAAGTACAATACAAACATTTTAGTAGAAATAAAAACTCACCAACGGGTATGGAAACTTGAAATTTATGAGAGACTTACCTAAAAAGATAAAAGAAATAGGATGAAGTCATGTGCAAAAAGTGAATTATCGAATAAGAGTAATCGCTTTCTTTAAATGGAACTTATCAATTATTTTAAAGTTATTTCAAAATTAGGCGCTTGCGCAGCTAGCCGCCTAAAAATAATTATAAAAGTATGATGACCACTTGACCACCACACGATTTCCTTATACGGAATATTAAATTCTACGCAATTTTTCCTGGATTTCATTTAAACTTATTTTATTAGAGATGTATTTCTTATTCAATAAATTCAGTTCTTACTTCGCGGCAAGGCAAAAATACATAAAAACTCAAAATTTGTTCATTAGAAATTGAAAGATATAGAAAAACATAAAACACCAAATACAGTTAAAACAATTAAAAAAACAATTTTTGCAATTAAAATTACAGTTTCGACACAAAAACAAGCAATTCGGCCAGAAGGCAAGAAGGCAAATTTTTTAGTGCAAAAAACTAAAAGTTTCCTTTTAGTCCCACTTGGCAAAAAGACACTGAAAGTATTCGCAATAATAAAAGAAGACGTTACTTTGAGGTTGCGAAGCTTAGTTTCCCTAGATTGGTAACAAATCCACTGTTCTGCTAAGTTTCAAATGTAAACAAATATGGCGGCTATGGTAATAAAAAATTAGCCTGAACCGCACTTAAAAAACTTTTAAATTCTTGATACTTCAACTATTGCATGCAGATTAACTAAAGGTATAAAAACCGTAACAGGAAAATAAAAACAACATACTTCAATCATTTTCAAAGCAAAAAAATGCACATAAACATATAAGAATAATATCAATAAAAAAACTGAGCTGACGAAGCCAAGTAACAGAGAGGGTATATATATGTATATATATATACTTTTGGTGCGGCCGACTATAACCAAAAAGGGAGGTGCACAACTACATGTTATAGCAGTTCTATATATAAAATTTCAACGTTCTGAGGTTACTTGTTTTTGAGTGATGCGAGATACATACGAACGTACGTACACACAGACGCCACGAAAAAAATCTCTTTTGAATCCATAATTGGTTTGGGAAAAAAGGGTTCTTTATTCTGTCCTCACCTACAGCTGTCACGCACAAACATGGTTAAATTGGATTTGATAGCAGTCAAAATGGATAATTCCGTTGAGATATGGTACCCAGAATGTTTCGTGATTACAATACTTTCTTTACTTCTTACAAGGAAGTAAAAATACCACAATTTAACACATAATTTCACTAAAATTATTTAGATAAGTACAAAATTCGTAACAATATGTTACATTTTCCCGAATGGCTACAGCCTGGAATGAAATATGAAACACCGATAAATTGTATTTCGAGACTAATAGCCTTTTTCGGCTAAAAACGAAAGGAAGTCAGACTAATATGAAAAAATGTTAAATCACACAGCAAAACTATTTTTACATATTTAAGCACTGAATGGCTTTGAATTTTACTAGGTTATAGCACGGATTCGTGTAGTCTTTGTTTAGAACACACAGAAAAGTGGGGGGTCAAGAGAAAAGTAAAATAACCTTTTATATTAGTCCTAAACGTTGACGAATTTTTGGGTTTGGTTTGGTTTATTTGCTTACGGCAAAGCCTCGAGGGCTATCTGCCTGAGAGGGGATGTCGTCGTAGAGGACTAGAGACTAAGGGAAACTGGCTCGTATGCACGTTATACATGGGGAAAAACACAAAAACGCTCATGCAGCCAGCCCGTTCGCGGGATTCGAGCCCCGGACCAAACTACCAGCATTCAGCGAATTTATCGCTCGGCCGTTGGTAGGCTCAAATTTTTGGGTGAGAAAACTTTAGTTGAAAATTACAGAAATTCTGGGTAAGGTTTTGCAAAATACGAACTCTAAAAATATAGGAAACTGGGAGGGAACATATAATTCATTCGTTATATCCGGGGGTTTGCTATACAGGGTTTAACTGTATTTATTTTGAGACAAGATGACTGTAGAATGAGCGATTATGTCTTATGTCCCACTTCAGGATTTCCGAGGTGAGGCTTTTCTGAAAACCTTCCCATTTTATTCTTTCACTGTGAGGTACGTGAGATGGATTTCCGTTTTAGCCTTTACAGTCAGGGTCCAAGTTAAGGCGAAAAATGGATGCCATACAAAATTCAAACAACGTCTTTTAAAATCTGATAGCTCGCAAGAGAAACTGCGTCAATATTTTTTGTCTCAGATCCTCAACACACGCAAGCAAAAACGGTTACAAAAGTTTAAGCCGATTTCGAAAATCATATCGAGGACGGACGCTGTCAAAAGCTCTTTGCTAAATTCAAGAAATCATACTTTTATACATTATCTAATTTGCATCCTAGAGCTAACTGACATAAAACGATTATACCCAACACAATAAACATCATTTTTCCCCCTACGATACGGTAACATGTGACAAAGCGCATCTGCTTTCCCAAACATCTTCCCCGCAATTATTTAAAAAATCTGATGTGTACACCACATGACTTCCTACGGAATATTAAATTATACGCATTTTTTTATATTTTTAAATTATACGCATTTTTTTATTATACGCATGTAGTTTAGACTTATTTCCTCGAATCCCATTAGAAATATATTTCTCATTCAGTTAATTCAATTCTCACTTCGCGACAAGGCAAAAATACATGAAACCTTAAAATATCTTTATTAAAAATGAAAAAATATAGAAAAATATAAAACATAAGTACAGTTAAAACAATTTAAAGAAAATTTTTTACAATTAAAATGAAGAGTTTCTACGCAAAAACAAGCAATTCGGCCAGCGCGTAAGAAGACAGATTTTTCGGTGCATAAAACTGAAAGTTTACTTTTGGTCTCAGTCGGCAAAAAGACACTGAAGGCGTAGAAACTGACTTAATTTGTTGTGGACGCTGAGTCAATATATAGGATACTTTTTC
Source organism: Stegodyphus mimosarum (assembly GCA_000611955.2). Lineage (NCBI taxonomy): Eukaryota > Metazoa > Arthropoda > Arachnida > Araneae > Eresidae > Stegodyphus > Stegodyphus mimosarum. Next base: position 179,171 of record KK113329.1, on the reverse strand, counting down.
ATAACTTAAATGATAATTCCAGAATGGAGCAAGCATAATTTAATTCGCAATAATAAAAGAAGACGTTATTTTGTTGTTGCGAAGCTTAGTTTCTCTAGATTGGCAACAAATCCACTATTCTGCTAAGTTTCAAATGTAAATAAATATGGCTGCTATGATAAACATAAATTAGGCTTAGCTGCACTTAAAAGACTTTTAAATTGTTGATAATTCTACAGTTATGACATGCAGATGAACTAAAGGCATAAAAATCTTAACCGGAAGATAAGAACATTGTTACAACTCGAACGCGAAATTTCTCTTCTGCCAGTGGCAACAGGGAGCCGAAAAACAAACTTTGAAGAGAGCGGTCGGTTACTCGACTTCTCTTAATAGAATTTGATTCGAATGGGAAATTATCCCCATTTTTTTATTTAAAATTAATCTTGAACTATGTAAATAGTGTAATATAACAGATGTGCGTAAATAAAAAGTTATTAAGACTTATTTTGAATTTGTGATTCAAGTTTGAATTGGATTTCGAAATCGAAAGCTCTCCCAAATAGATTCGTGGGCACTTTAGGATTCGTGGAATAGAAATAACATATTCAGTGGTGCCTCAACAACAGGACCTTTGGATTAGAACCTGGAAGATTTAGATGGATTACCTGTGAACAGGTAAGGGATTACTATTTTCTTTGAAAATTTGAAAAAAACTGAGTTTCAACATTGTGTTTTCTCAATCTGAATCATGGAATCTTTGGAAAAGTGCAAACAGAAACGTACAAATGAAGTCAGTAGCGTTCCGAAATTAATTACAAAAACAGAAACTTTGCTATCAGAAAATATCGAAAACACAAACATTGAGGAATTGCAAGAAATGGATGAAACAATTCGTGAAAGAGAGAACACGTTGAAAATGTTGAATTCACAAATCGGAACTCAGTTAAATGATGCTAAAGAATTTGAAAACGGTATTTCGGGAAGTGATAAATATAATGAACAAATTATGTCTGCAAAATTTAGAATTAAAATAAGATTAATGAAAATTTATGTGTGAGAAATGCCTCAGATGCAAATTCTTTGAACACATCTGTTTCTGAAACAAATTTATCGTCATCGGCTATGAAACTGCCGAAGTTAAATATTCCGAAATTTTAAGGAGAAGCAGGAAAGTGATTAGAATTTTTTAACAGTTTTCAAACTGCGATTGCTCAAAATAAAGCATTAACCAAGATTGAAAAATTCGTATACTTGAAATCTTTATTGACAGGGCAAGCATGTAATGTCGTTGAAGGATTTCAGTTAACCGAACAAAATTACGATTCTTGCTTAGAAATTTTAAAAGAACGCTTTGGAAATCCAGAGAAAATTATAAAATCACATATGAATAATCTTTCGGATATAGAAACGGTTAAAAATTCTTCTAACATAAATGCATTAAGAAGATTACACAACGCTTGTGCAATAAACATTCGAGGCTTAATTTAGGTGTAACTTCGGGTTCATATGGCAACTTGTTAAATCCGATATTATTGAAATTATTGCCTTATGATTTGATTCTCGAATATCACCGAAAACGGAATCCAAAAGAGGAATCTGATGTTACAGGTTTAATTGCTTTCCTGAAAAAGGAAATTGAATACTGCGAACAAACGTACGCAGTTAACAAACCGGAACTGAAATCTGTTCAATTGAACGGAAAGAATAAACATTTTGATGAACACAAAAGCAATTTTGAGTACACAAATATTATTAACTCTAAAGTTAACTTCTCGTCAGCAGCCGAATTATTAACTCCCGTAAAAGAAGAGAATTGTATTTTTTTGCAAAAATAACACACATAATAGCGAAAAGTGTAATATTAGGTAAATGAAAAACGAAATTTATTAAAAATGCAGGGAAGGTGTTATTTATGTTTAGTTAGACATAGATTATCAGATTGCTGTGAGAAAAATTGTGTATACTACCATAAAGAACGTAGCACTTTGTTACAAAAATGAGAAAACAAACGAAATATTGCAATCAAAAAGTGTAGAAAATTCAGAGTGCAATAATATTAATAGAGGAAAGAATAAAATATTTTTACAGAAGGCACAGTAGAACTTAAAAGTAGGTCACTTAATAAATTATTTCGTTGTTTATTTGACAGCAGTAGTCAACGCTCGTATATTCAGAACCGAATATCAAAACAACTAGAAAGAACAAGTCGTGAGAAGAGAATAAATAATGCTTCACACTTTCGGATCTCAGGTGCCTACCAAACAGAATTGCGAGCGAGTAGAAGTAAAAATGAAAAGCATTTCTGATAACTAGGAATTAATTATTGAGGTTTTAGAAACTGATGAAATATCAAACGCTGAGCTAGACTATCCTTCCGAAAATATTAAGGAGTTGTTAAAAGACAGGGGAATAATTTTAACGGATGTTGATAACGAATCTTTAGACAACAACAACGTATCATTACTCATCGAAGCTGATAACTACTGGAAGTTAGCAAAGGGGAAAATTGAACTCAACATTAGTTACAATGGAAACCAAAATGAGTTGGATTTTAATGGGAAAATTGTTTGATCATATTGATGAAAGGGAAAACGTAACTCATGCTGCTGCAATGACTTCTTTATTAATTCACTCATCGAAGATTGAAAACATGTGGAAATTAGATTTATTGGGCATTCGAGACCCCGTTGAAACAAAATGTAGAAAGGAAATGGAAGTTGGCTTGTTAAAATAATTTTAACGAAATTGTTACCTTTAAAGAAGGAAGATACGAGGTTCAGTTGCCTTGGGTAATAGAAAAGAACCGTCAAAATTCCGATATCGCTAAACAGCGTTTAAACATTATGACACACCGGTTGATACAAAAGGGCAAATTCGACGATTACGAAAATGTTTTCACAGATTGATTAAATGACGGAGTTATACAAGAAGTCCCTGAAGACGAAATGAATAATCAGTGTCACTATTTACCGCATAAAGGGGTATTCAAAGAATCTTTGACTACAAAACTGCGACCGGAATTTAATGCTTCCTGTAAAGACAAAAATTCTCGTTTACTTAATGATTGTCTAGAAAAAGGTCCAAATTTATTGGAACAAATTATTCCTATAATTTTAAGATTCGGCAAGCACAGAATAGGGGTTATTTCAGACATAAGAAAGGCTTTTCTGCAGATGTCGGTGAATAAAAGTGATCGAAATTTCTTACGGTTTTCATGGTGGAAGAACTTTGACAAGAATGAGTTTGTGGACATGAACGCGTTGTTTTTGGATTGCATTGCAGTCCCTTTTTATTGGCTGCTGTATTAAACCAGCACACTGATATGAATTCGTCTGGATATCCTGAAACAGGAGAAATTTAAAAGAATCATTATATGTATACAATTGCATCACATCTGTTCCTGATGAGGACAGGCTCAGTCGATTCATCGAGGAATCAAAACAAATACTAGATTCTGCGTCTTTCGATCTGAAAGGGCGGGAGCATACTCCTCTTTTAAAATCTAAAGACAGTATAGAGCCTACTTCAGTGTTGGGAATTTTGTGGGATAAGGAAAGTGACATCCTTTTCTGTGATGTGAAGACTGCTACAGACAGATCGGTAAACCTTACTAGAAGAAACATACACTGGTGTGCAAAAATTAAGGACGAAGCCTAAAAATTAGCATATCGAAGAGGCAGAGCGGACAGAAAGACCAATCAGGAGATTAAGTAAGGTAATGTACGGTAGCACATGCGCAGATATGCAGGTAGACGTAATGGGGGAGTGTCTGAGTAGTATAAAGCATGTTGTCGGTGTAAGATCAGTATTTCTGGCAAAGAGATTGCACGCCGTATAGCAGTTAAAATCACACCGAGTTGCTGCCTCAGCGAGAAATGGCGAATAATCAATCTGTTAGACGACATCTGGATGCTTTTACCCGAGGTCGAATCATTGGGAAGTTGGAGGAAGGCCGCAGTGTGACAAGTGTGGCTGCAGAGTTCGGAATTGCTCACAGCATCGTTTCACGACTTTGGAGACAATTTCAAACTACAGGAACAGCTATCCGAGGGTTTAGTAGTGGTCGTCCACGAGGAACTACACCCGCAGATGACCGGTATATTGCCTTACAGGCTAGAAGAAACAGGTGGCAGACAGCGGGAGAAATCGCTAGACACACGACACAGGCGACTGGACGACCGATATCGCGTTTTACCGTGGCCAGAAGACTGCACGGTGGTGGTCTGTTTGCACGACGCCCTGTACGGTGTGTACCTCTAACGCCTGCCCATCGGAGAAGGCGTTCTCTGTGGTGCCGGGAACACCGGAATTGGAGAGACAATGAATGGGGACGAGTACTCTTTACAGATGAGAGCAGATTTAGTCTGAGTTGCGATTCTAGACACATACACATCTGGACAGAGCGGGGAACACGCAATAACCCCTTCAACATCATCAAAAGGGACTGTTTTGGAGGTCGCGGAGTTCTCGTTCGAGCAGACATAATGCTTGGTAGCCGGACCGACCTTCATATCTCCCAAGGAGGTTCGTCACCTGGGACTGCTATTGTAACGAGGTTCTTCTTCCTTACATGCGTCTTTTCACAAGGGCTATGGGTCCTCAGTTCCTCTTCATGGACGACAACGCTCCACCTCATCGCACAGTTACTGTCGAAGAGCTGTTGGAGAGTGAAGATATTGAACACATGGATTGGTCGGCAAGGTCTCTGGATCTAAATCCCGTCAAGCATGTACGGAACTTACTAGGGAGACCCGTGGCAGCACGTAACTTATCGCCAGTGACGATTCCGAAACTGCGATTGGTGCTACAAGAGGAACGAGCAGCAGTGTCTCAACAGCTCATTAACAACCACATATCCAGCATGCACAAATGATGTGAAACCTGCCTAGCAGTCAGGGGAGATCATATCCCCTATTAAAGACCGGATGTTTCTTGCTGGACACCCATCACAGGGATGTTTCGGCCTTCAGTCGCATTGCGCTCCATGCTACTTTTTCAATAAAGCTTCTTTTTATCCCTCTGATTTCTCTTTTAGTAAGTGTTGCTTACATTACTCATGTCCTTACGTATTGGGGATCTTACGGTATTAAATGTGTTGATTTGGAAAGCTTTTGTACAAAGTTATATTGAAAAAACCGTCTCGTCCTTAATTTTTGCACACCAGTGTATTGCCTGCGGTACACCGCATTTTCGATCCAATGGGATTTCTTTGTCCCATAACGCTAACACCAAAGCTACTTATACAAAAGAGCTGGTTGTTAAAAATTTGTTGGGATACAAATATACCCGAAGACTTAGGAAAAGAGTTCTATTCGCGGATTCATGAGTTGTCACTTTTATCCTGTATTCGAATTCCAAGGTCTTTAGATATAAATGGACAAGAAAGTCTTAGTCTTCAAACGTTCTGGAAGAAAGTAAACAAGCATATGTGTTAGAAATGCTATTTCTGAGCCTTTATTTATTCCACTTTAAGAATCTGGCAATAGAAATTGTGTTTACGAATTGAAGAGTTCCGTCTTAGTTTTTTGAGTGGGAAGACTCCCGCTAGCCATTTTGTAACTTGCTTTTCTTATTTAAACTTCTTTGTTAGTTGTAAATAAATGTTTATCTTTAATTTTATGCAATTCGAAGTTTGATTTTTTAAACTTTGTGGCGTCCAGGATACAACTGAACGAAAAGTTCTTCGACGATTATTTACAGTTGACGCAAATAGTTTAGAAGAACTTATTTACAAAAGAGGTGATATTACAGAACTTAAAGCAAGATTTGAAGCATTAAAAATAAAATATGAAAGGATTAATGCTCTAAATTCTACTAGCTTAGAAGAATCTCTGAAAGATAAAACTATAACAGAAGCTAAGGTGGAAGAAGAAATGGCGAAATGCGGTGAGTACGAATTAAGATTTCTTAAGATTAAAGAAACAATTTTTGCTGAAACGGTATGTTCAAATTTTGAAAATGAATGAAAATCTCACACTGTATTCAAAACTCAGATAAAATTACCTAAAATAGAACTGACAAAATTTGACGGCGATTTAAGAAACTGGATTGGTTACTGGGGCCAGTTTTCAAAAATTCATAATGATAATTCTTTATCCAATGAAGATAAATTTCAATATTTGAGACTTATTATGAAACCTGGGTCATCAGCCTATAAATTAATTGAAGGTTTTCCACCTTCAAAAGAAAATTATGAGAAAGCTATAGAACTTTTAAAATCCAGGTATGGGAAGGAAGAAGTTTTAATAGAATTCTATGTTCGTGAGTTATTGTCTCTGGTTCTACTAAAATGGGAAAATATTCAGATTTCTCAACTTTATGATAAACTAACATCACAGTTGCATGCTCTAGAATCTTTAGGGGTAACTAAAGAAAAATATGCAGCAATGCTTTTTCCACTGGTTGAGTCAGCGATTCCAGAAAACATTTTTAAGATCTGGGAAAGACACCGGGTAACTAAAAATGCTTCTACCAAAAATCCTGATGATTGTTTATGTGAGTTATTGGAATTTTTAAAAATAGAAGTAGAAGGAGAGGAAAAAGTAAAACTAAGAAATATTACCTTTGAATCCAATGAACATAAATCTAGCTCACAGGTTTATGTGTAAAAATAAAATGTCGAATACTATACTAAGTGCTGCAACATTAGTTTCTTCACACAATAATAATGTAAATAAGAATGTGTTGCGCATTTTTTGTAATAAATCGACACATTCTTCTCCGGACTATGCAGCTATTACCGATTTCTCTCTGAAAGAAAGGCATCTGGTTGTCAAGAAAAAAGGTGCGTGTTTTCGCTGTCTGAAACAAGGACACGTTAGTTCTAAATTTAAGGTTTTTGTGAAATGTGCTGCATGCGAAGGAAAACATTATCCAATATTATGCCAGATGTTGAATAAAGATGAAAATATTTCATCTTTATTCAACATACCTATAATATGCATACCTATAATATGCTAACGAAGTCTCAGAAAGAGACTACTTATTTACAGACTTTACTTGTTAATGTAGTTGGTGAAAATGTTACAAAGAAAGTTAGAGTATTGTGTGATTTCGGCTCACAAAAAAGTTACATTACCAAGAACTGTGCAAGAGAATTAAAGTTGAAACCTATAGGTGCAGTATATACCCAACAAGAACTATTTGGGGGTAACAAGAGCGCACTTACATCCCATTGTCTTTATAAACTGTTACTGACAAGTTTGGACTTAAGTCAATGCGAAGTGGATTTTCAATGCGAAGTGGATGCACTTGATCAAGATTTTATCTGTAGTTATGTTCCTAAAATTAGTGATATGGCTCTTTGTACAAGTCTGAAAGAAAAGGGAATCATTTTAACAGATTTTTCAAGCCCAGATGACGATTTTGCTGGCATTCAGGTATTATTAGGAGCTAATGTATGGTCTCAAATTATTACATCTGATATTTATAAGGTCAATGAAAATTTAGTGACCGTAAAAACTTAATTTGGGTGGTCATTGATTGGCACGTCAGGAAGTGATAGAAACATCTCTTCAAATATTTTAGTTGCATTATTTTCCTCTCAAGATATTTCAAAGTTGGGGTTGGAAAGCTTGGGAATCAAAGAATCCGGAGTAAAAGCACCAAAAAGTGAAAATTTGTAAATTCTTTGAGCAAACTGTAAAAAGAGACAATACAGGACGATATATTGTAAAATTACCCTGGATCAAAGGCTACCCACCCCTAGAAAATAATATAGAAGGAGCAAAGAGAAGACTACATATTACAACCCAAAAACTGAATCAGCTGGGTAAATATGAAGACTATCATTTAATTATGCAAGACTGGCGCAGAAGAGGTATAATTGAACCAGTTCAAGATGGAGATCAAACTTAAGAGGCATTTTATTTACCTCATCGAGCTGTCCTAAAAGAAAACAGCACAACGCCTGTAAGACCGGTATTTGATGCATCAGCCACAGATAAAAATGGACATTCTATAAATAAATTCTTAGAAAAGGGTCCTAATTTAATAAAAGAAATACCGCTCATTCTATTTAATTTCAGACAATAACGCATTGGGTTATCTGCTGACATCGAGAAAGCCTTTTTGCGGATTGAAATTGATGGAGCTGATCGTGATTCATTTAGATTTTTATGATGGCAAAACGATCAAATAGCCATTTTCCGCCACTGTAAGGTTGTTTTCGGAGTATCATCTAGCCCTTCTTATTACTTGCGTGCATAAACAATTTACTAAAGAATGCTCCCCCTGATTTTGCAAAGACAGCTGAAAGACTTCTCGGATCCTTTTATGTAGATAATTGTTTAACGGGTGTGCAAGATGTAAATAAACGCGAAACATTTATCTCACAAGCGATGTCTTCGGCTGGATTCAATCTTAGAAGGATGGGTGAGCAATTCATCCCATGAAATTCCAGATATGTGAGGGTTTCTTTTGGTAAAATAAATTTTATCAAGCTATCATCGGTTCTGTGTGCATTCAATCTGTTACGAAACAGTACACAAGCAACAATATTTACATTCTGCTGAACGATAACACACTTTGAAATATTTTAATTTGGGCAGTGGCAACACATTTCTCTTAAATAGCCGAGTTTGTTTACCATATTCGAGACAAAGTAATATAATTGCGTTTCCTCAAGTGGCAACACAGTTCTTTTATATCGCCGAGTTTTCTGATTTAAAACATATATGTCTTATACTTTCAAGAATGGCGACGCAACGCTTTTGAATCACTAAGCTTGTAAATCAAAAGTTCGTTAAATTAGCGTGAAATAGATGGATATAAACAGTGCGGACCCCATGGGCTGGTTTTTGAGATATTTTATCGAGACAGTGACTTTCTTCTTGTTTGGGAAGTTGAGTATTTTATAAAGATCGGAATTAAACTGTAAATTTGTATAAAAGACAAACACACACACACATATATACATATATATATTGGGTTGGCAACTTAGTAATTGCGGATTTCACTCATAGATGGCTTCAGTTGAATTTCTAGGTTTGCAGACGTAGTACAAATGTAAAACACATTTCGTTATTTGATAGTTGGCAATTCAGCTGTGAATCAGTAAAAAAAGTTTTTTGATCGGTTGCGTAGTTTTCGTTTGGCGTTCGTTGAAAAATGGAAAATCAAAAGGAACATTTTCGTCATATTTTGCTATTTTATTTCCGCAAAGGGAAAAACGCATCGCAAGCTCATAAAAAGTTATGTGCTGTTTATGGTGACGAAGCCTTAAAAGAACGACAGTGTCAAAATTGGTTTGCCAAATTTCGTTCTGGTGATTTTTCACTCAAAGATGAAAAACGCTCTGGTCGTCCAGTTGAAGTTGATGACGACCTAATCAAAGCAATAATCGATTCGGATCGTCACAGTACAACACGTGAGATTGCAGAGAAGCTTCATGTATCACATACATGCATTGAAAATCACTTAAAACAACTTGGCTATGTTCAAAAACTCGATACATGGGTTCCTCACGAACTGAAAGAAACGCATTTAACGCAACGCATTAACAGCTGCGATTTGCTAAAGAAACGTAATGAAAATGATCCATTTTTAAAACGACTGATAACTGGCGATGAAAAATGGGTTGTTTACAACAATATCAAGCGGAAAAGATCGTGGAGCAGGCCAGGTGAACCAACTCAAACAACATCAAAAGCTGATATTCATCAAAAGAAGATTTTGTTATCAGTTTGGTGGGATTACAAAGGAATTGTCTACTTTGAACTCTTACCACCCAACCGAACGATAAATTTTGATGTCTACATTGAACAACTAACGAAATTAAACAATGCAGTTGAAGAAAAGCGGCCCGAATTGACAAATCGAAAAGGTGTTGTATTCCATCATGACAATGCAAGGCCACACACATCTTTGGTCACTCGGCAAAAGTTATTGGAGCTTGGTTGGGATATTTTGCCACATCCACTCCTGACCTTGCACCATTTGATTACTTTTTGTTTCGATCTTTACAAAACTCCTTGAATGGTAAAAATTTCAATAATGATGATGATGTCAAATCGTACCTGATTCAGTTTTTTGCCAATAAAAACCAGAAGTTTTATGAACGTGGGATTATGATGCTGCCTGATAGATGGCAAAAGGTCATTGATCAAAATGGGCACTACATTACAGAATAAAGTTATTTAGTTCCATGAAAAGATTGTCTTTGATTTTCTAAAAAAAATCCGCAATTACTTAGTTGCCAACTCAATATATATATATATTTAGATAGATAGATTTTTTAAATATTTAGTAACTTTTTATTTCTTTATTTAAAATAGTTTAATTATTTAAAAAATTTTTAGTGTTTTAAATAAATCTATTATTAAAAAGATAATGTTCAATTATCTTGCAGCGTTTGGTTTTCTTTGGTAGCATAAACGAGCTTCAAACTTCTAACAGACTTGGAGCGAAGTATCGCTTGGTCTGAAGTCACAACAGTCCTGAAAATACGATAGCTGCTGTAAGAATAATTGGCGATCTCAAAATCAACATTCCAAATTTGGTGCTCACCCCCTAAATTCATCTGTTCTCCCTAATTCGACATCCTTATATGTTAAGTAACGCTTAATGCAGATACGTCTTACCCAATCAAATAATTGTAAACCAAAACTTTTGTTAACTCGGAACTGAAACTTTTTGACTCCTTCCCTTCTCCCTTTAAACTGCTCAGTTCTCTTTCCGTTAAGCTCTACTGCTGGCAACATGCTACTTTTTCAGGCTTCTGCTTATTTGCCTAAGATGACGTAGTACTTTAAAATGGAAATTATTGTATTCATATATGATTAAAAATTATCTTGTCTGCAAAAGAACGATATGTTATGCGTGAAAAAATGAGGATTGTGATTCCTTAAAAAAAAAAAAAAACCGTTAAACATCCCCCAACCACCAGCAAGATGCTACGCTGATTTGTTGGAGGGGACATTCCAAATTATTATTGTATATTGCATTATATTATCATGTTTTTTATATTGAGATTTCTATTGTATTAGGTATGTGTATCTACAATAAGAAGAGATTATGCAATTAATTGTAAAATTGAGTATTATATTTCACTGCATATAAAAGTTCATTTCACTGAATATGAGTCTCACTAAATATGAAAGTTATATTTTAATAAAAGTTCACAGTTCAATATATATTACAACAGAAATATTTTCATCAGCAAAAACTTGACAGATTTTTAGTGAACATTTACTTTGTGAAAAAATTTTAACATTTTCCTCGTGGAACTTTTTCATCAACAGATTTTATACAAACGTTTCACAGGACATTCAAGAAGACATTGGACATTTTTTTAAAGGAATTAAAAGACTTTTAAAATTATACTTGTCTTAATTTATTAGTTAGTTTATTTAGAAATTATACTGTTATTGCAATAATTGTAAATTAGTTGTTTAAGTATTACATAACCTACGTATGAAAAAAGTCATGAATAATGAAGGGGCATAGGCAAACCTGCAGGTTTGCCTATGCCCCTTCATTATTCATGACTTTTTTCATACGTAGGTTATGTAATACTTAAACAACTAATTTACAATTATTGCAATAACAGTATAATTTCTAAATAAACTAACTAATAAATTAAGACAAGTATAATTTGCCTATGCCCCTTCATTATTCATGACTTGTCCTTGATGCTTCTTCATATCTTTCCTCATATGCTAAACTCTCTCTTCCTACGCTAATACTTTTCTGGCACCCTACTCTCCCGCCCTCTCTTTTGAAGGAGGGGAATATGTAAGATATAACAAAATACGATAACTGCCTTTAAAAATAATTGGCGACCTGAAAATTAACATTCTAAATTTTGTGCCCTCCCCTTAAATTAATCTGTTCTCCCAAATTCGAGATCTTTCTATGTTATGTAACGGTACGCGAAAAAGATAACTAAAACTAATATTAACCAATCATAGCTTGGCTCTACAATTACATCAAAGTTAGTATTGGCGAGTTAATTACGTCATTATTCTGCTGCATTCCTTTCCCTAGCTTCAACCTTGGAAACATCTCTGTTTTGCTATGCCTCCTTTGTTCATATTCTAAGATGATATAACGTGCATATAAAAATATTGCAATTGGTCGTGATCTAGAAGCAGCCCATCTACTACGAAATGATTTTCATTATGTGCGAAAATAAAGCTTGGTGATTTATAAAAAATCCAGTTTTTGTTATCTTCATTGGTATGCCTTAACCATCAGCTATGACAGACATCGGAAGCTGTTAAGAGTTCCAGTGTCTTCTACGCAGAAAAATTATCACACACACACACATATATAATATGTATACACACACACACACATATATGTATATAATTCATAAATTCAAAATAAAAGTAATTAAAAGTGGATTAAAAAGCCCATGACTTGCGCTAAAGTTCCAAAGTAATAAACCAATAATTCATAAATTCATAATAAGACAACTTTCCATATACCATCTCCAAAGAACAAAAATTCAATTTAAAACCATGAATGAGGAGATATTTTAATCAGCATTTTAACTAAATTAGTACTTTCTAGAACCTCCTTTGCTTTAAAAACATAAAAATTAGCTAAGAAAAATCTTTAATCGCAAAAATACTAAAATCAAAAGTAAAAATTTTAAGCATTATCATGAGCTTTTTAATTTACTTTTAATTATTTTTATTTTGAATTTATATATATATATATATTAAAAATGCTTAGTAACTTTTTATTTCTTTATTTTAAAATAGTTGAATTATTTTTATTCCTTTATTTAAAATTTTTTTAATGTTTTAAATAAATCTATTATTAAAAAAATAATGTTCTTCTAGAGTTTGGTTTTCTTTGGAAGTATAAAAGAGCTTCAAATTCCTAACAGCCTTGAAGCGAATTATCGCTTGGTCCGAAGTTACAACAGAGTCTTGAAAAGTTTAAAACTATTAAATCAGAACATGAATATAAAATGCAAGTCTCTGGCTTACAAATCAGACATTGTGCAATACAAATTGTGGAGATGTAACTTAAAGTAACATTCAAATTGGAAAGTTAAATTAAGCCCAGCAGTCCAAGACTACGCAACTGATTTTAAATTCTAAGTTGGTTCGGAACTGTCGGCAGCAATATTGCAAAGCCGAAGAATTAAAATATAATCAGAGCTGGCGAACGTGGCCTCGAGAGGCAGAAACACGCTCTATCTTACAATCAAAAACCCTCGACTTAAATACTTTCAACAAAATTTGCATTATGGTGAGAAAACGAAAAGGAGAAGGGGTAATAAAAGTCTAAATTTTAACTGCTGGTTAGTTAAAATAATAATAGTAACCTTACAATCTTTTATTTAACATAATGTTTAATTATTTTTTATGCCCTTACTACTAAAAAAAAGTTTTATTATTTTTTCCCTTGTCTTTCAATAGCAATTTTGTCCAACGTGTTAGGTAAAACTAAAATATTCATTTAATTTCTAATACAAGAGCAACTATTACACTTCTCGAAAGGTTATTCTTACTAAAAATGCATCATTTATGGAAAGCGTTTAATACGACGGAGGGATATATGAAGAACTAGCCACTTTCTCCATACCTAGTACCAAATCACACGATTAAATTCCTTTCAAAAACCTCCCACACGCCACCATCCTATATTTCAGCAGCCCCTGTACTATCTGCTGATACTTCGGACTTCCTTCACCCACGCAAAAGTGAGGACTCCGTGGGTGTCAACTTTCATTTTGCCCCATGCGATATTTACTTCGACTACTTCCAGAAGATTTGAAAGATATTTTATTAAGTCCTGGTCTTCTTACCCTTTCGTTGCTGCTCTTTAAGGAGAAGAAATTGAAAGAGAAGGATATTATGATTTTAACCGTCCACTCCGGGGAATTTAGTGAAAAATCAAAGAGCTGATAAAATTATCCCTGATCCTTCAGAAAAACAATTTCTTAGTTAATAACGAAACCTCTCCCCCCCCGGGGAAAAAAAAAAAAAAAAAAAAAAAACCATTATTTTTTTTAAAAACAAAACTGGAAATGCACTACACGATCGATGTAGATCTTATACAACCCGTTCAAAAATTATAAATTAATAAAATTCTCCTTCTCTTGATAATGCTACTCATAAACTTTGTTTAAGTTATCAAAATGTCGATTATACAAGCCAGTGTCGATTCCCGCACTATCAATCCGAAACTGATGTCGATCTTCTGCCAGTGTCAGTCCTATACGATGCTCGTCCCTAATGTGCTGATTTCACGTAGTGTCAATCCTATACTGGTCGATTCTCTGTCTGCGTCCTGTATGCCGATGTCGATCCAATGCCAGTGTCGATTCAATGTAGTGTCAGTCCTATGCCGTGTCGATTTTGTGCGTTGTCTATCCAATGCAGGTGTCGATTCTACGCAGTGTCGGTCCTATACCGAGTCGATTCTATGGCAGTGTCGATTATATGTCGGTGTACATTCAATGCCGATTTCGATTTAGTAAAGTGTCAGCCCTGTGTAGTGTCCATCCTACGTCAGTATCGATTCCATGCCTTTTCGATTCAATGCAACGTCAGTCCTACGTCGCATCTATTCTGTATCAGTGTCAATTTTATGCCACTGTCGATCCTACGTCAGTGTCGCTTCTATGCGATTGATTCTATGCAGTGTTTGTCCCATGTCGTGATCCTATGGGAGTGCATAATGTATGCAGTATGAATCTTAAGTCATATCGATCATACACTAGTGTCGATTCTACACAGTGTCTACTCTATGTCCTGTCGAATAATACGCCGGAAAGGATTTTATGCAGCATAACGTCGTATCGATCTTGTACCATTGTCGATTCTATACAGTATCAGTCCTACGTGTATCGATCTTAGATCAGTGTCGATTCATTGCAGCATCCGCCCTACGTCGTGATGCAGTGCCAGTCCTACGCCGATATCGATTCTATGCAATACCAGTCTTACGTCGTATCTCTCCTAAACCAGTGTCGATTCTATTGTCCTACGTCGTGTCAATCCTACACAGCTTCAGTCTATGTCGTATCGATCCTATACCAATGTCGAGTCTACGAAGTGTCAGTCATACACGTCATGTCGATCCTATGCCGGTGTGGATTCTATGCAATATCAGTCCTGCGACGTATCGATCCTATACTAATGTCTATTATATGCCGGTGACGGTTCTATGCAATGTCAATATTTCACCGAGTAGATCATTCGTTGATGCTGATTCAGCGAAATGTCAGTCATATATCTTGACTATCCAATGCCATGCAGACGGTATACCGATGCCGTCCCTATATAAGATCGATCTTATGCCATGTTGATATTATGACGGTATCGATAGTATGCAATGTCGTTCTGTGACAACTCCGTGGAAGTTCATTTTAGTTCTCTTACTCCTTCATTACTGTTTTTTTAATCAAATTTTTTCTATTTTATGGCGCGGATCGCATATCGGTAACTAGGGTTGTTCGAAGCCGATGTCGAAATATATACAAAATTATTTATTTAAGAAATACACTGGTTATTATAAATTAAGGAAAAATCACAAAAATAACGATTACTGAAAACGTTACATGTACAATTTTATGAAACTTACCCACAATATACAAAACATAGTAAGGTATCAAATAACATAAAAAGAAATTACCAGACAATTATGATAGTATTGAAATTAGCACATGTATAAAATGAACAAATCGAAGGTATCAGTTGCTATAGGAAAAGTACCTTCAATATGAAATATGATCGCCTCTAGTAGCAATGCAGCACATACAGCGATGTGTGATACTTTCAATTATGCGGTCTATCAGTTCCATAGGAAGCGAGAGCCATTGCTCTTGCAAAGCAGTTGCAAGCGCGGCAAGGGTCTGAGAGCAGCTAGACATCTCCCTAAAGCATCCCAAACGTGCTCGATAGGATTCAAGTCCGGGGATCGAACTCGCCACTCCATGCGCATAATTTTTTCCTGTTGAAGATAATCATCTACGACGAGAGCCCTGTGTGGGCTTACGTTGTCGTCCTGTAACAAAAAAGCATCACCTATTGCCCCTATTGACATCACCTACTGGCATATGGGCGCACATAAGCATCATGGATGTCATCTCTATAAACCTGAGCATTCACGGCTCCCCTTGGAAAGACATGGACGTCTGTGCGTCCACCCAAAGAGATGCCCCACCAAACACAGACACTGCCTCTTCCATCTCTTTCACGGATGTTTGACGGATGATAATGAGTCCCATGTTCTCTGCATATCAAATAACGCCTACTATCGCTTTCTAGACTAAACCTGGACTCATCCGTAAAGAGAACAGCCCTCCATTGATCAGGCGTCCAGTGGACATGTTGTCGTGCGCAGTGCAAATGGTCCCTCCTATGGCGTGATGTGAGCGGCAAGCAAATGGCTGGTCGCCTCGCATACAAACCACCTTCAGAAGCCTTCTACGCACAGTTGATGTTGACACCAACCTTCCAGTGGCTGCAGCAAGGGAGGATCTAAGAAGAGTCGGAGCAGCGGTTCTATTCCTGGGTGCAAACAATGCCAAGTATCGGTCATTGGCGCTCGTCGTAGCAGTTGGCCGTCCTTGGCTGAACCTCCTAGATGCCGAATCTGTGGTTTGAAATTCCCTCTAAAGTCTTTGAACCGTAGAAGGACTCACATTTAGCCATTTACCTGTTCGACTTTGCTCTGTCTCTAGTCTCCCAGTGGCTCTTTATCTTAGTTCTGCAGACAAATGATGCCTGGAGATCATTGTTACGAATTGACTATCTCAGATTTCTGATGAAACTATCATAGTGAAATATGTGGGCTTGCTCTCAAACATGGATTTTTATGGTCCTCGCAGATGCTCTATTTCGAGTGCAGCGTCACTAATTTGCATATTGCAGTTTTACTCAGCTACTCTTACTTGGCAACATATTCAAACTTTACACGGTTTGGCTTATTTTTGAGAGAGTAATCTCTATTTTTGTGATTTTTCCTTAATTTTTGATAACCAGTGTATATGACGATTATCCTCGTCGAATTTTAAAAATGGCGGAGCAAGACAAAATCTTCTACGACTGTCTCTCCACCTTTAATTCTTTTTGGCATAGCCGATATTCGGGATGCAAATTACGTGAAGTTTTTTTTTTTTCATTCTAATGACCGTTACAGGCGTTGGCCACTACTAAAGTCGGAAACGGTGATCACTTTATTTCGGAGGCATCAAAAACGTGGGCTACCGTTCTATCCTATGAAGAACAGACAATTTACATCCATGACTTCTCCGGTCCTTCGGTACGGCAGTCAGAATCACTAATACTTTACTGTCTGGGCTGCGATAATTAAATTACAAGTATTTTGTAAAATAACAGGATAATAATTTACTACTAAAATTATTTACAGAAAAAGAACATTTCCAACCGCATAAGCTTTATTTTCATGGCTTCAATCTGTAATGTGTTGTGTAAAACATAAGCTCACGCATTTTATGACAGAGATCGTACCCATCCCAGAAGTTTTTAAAAGGAGTAGAAGCTAAAGAATCCTTATCGAATTATTACGTACCTAATTAATTTAAATTATGTAGCGAAAATTATTGTAATACAATTAAACAGTTTACAAATTTAATAATCGAGTATATAACAAGGCCTATATTAAGTCTCTTATATTCATATGACACAACGACCATCAAATGCCGGCCAGCGGCTGAGCGATTAAGCCGCTAAACAACGGTAGTTCCGACCTGAGTTCGATTTCAGGCGAGCGGACTGACTGAGGTTCTGTAATTTTTCCTATGTGTAACGTGTATATGAGCCAGTTTCTCCTAACAGATCCTCCATGAAGGCATTCCTTCCCTTAGGCAGATAGCCTTCCTGTGCTTGTCGCAATCAAATAACCTAACCGTCAAATGTGGTGATTGCATAATATCAGAAATTTGGCTCTGCACGATGCATTAGCTTGCAGATGGAGGTTTTTGAAAGGAAATCATTAAAAAATAAATTAAATAAAATCGAGTAATAAAAAATAAAATTATAAAAAATAAAATAAAATCTGAAAGGGGTTCAGATTTTAACGATGGCCCAAAAAGGTTCTTTTAAAGTTTAATATGATTTGTCAATAGAGATGGCCTAGATGAAAGATCGAAACATTTTGTAGGATATTAGATGAATATGGATCTTGTATGGACATAGTAACGTTATACTTCTTCTGTAAAAAGTAAATATATATATAATTCTATAAAAGTATTGAATGATTTTAATTAGATATATCATGAATTCCATGCATTTTCATTTAAATCAACCCGATTCAAAAGTTTAAAAAAATATTCTTCTTCTTAATTATTCTGTTGCTTTAGTTGCTTCTATTTGTTTTAGTTTAGTTTAATACATGAGTTTGTTTATTAATAACAGACTGATAAAATATAGGAAAGAATAATATCTTACATTTTTCCGAATGGCAACACACTCGAATGAAAAGTGAAACAATGCATTACAGTGAAACAAAACGGAAGATTATGTTTCGACAAACAGCCCTTCTGAGTTAGAAATTAGAAGTAAATAAATAATTTTTATTCAACTGACTAAATCTGGTTGATTGATTTAATTGATGTTGATTAAGTATGAAAAGCTCGATTGGCACCACATTTGTTTTAAATGGCAGAGTCTTCTGGTTAAATTTGAAACTCTTTGCTAAGAGGCAAAATATTATTTTTAAATCACTGAGTTCATTAATAAGAATTTTATTAAACTCGCACAATATGTGTCTGTATCTATCTATATCTGTACTTCTCTCTATATAAATTCTGAAAAGATTCAAATTTTTAAGCTTGTACAGAGGGTTACTTAGATTTTTTATGTTCTCGCTGAACTCCAGTTTACCAATCTGTTCCTGGAATCACGCTTTTTAACAAAACTTTTTTGTCTTTTTAACTTGGTTACTACATATTGCTTTGTTGACACTTACGCCACTTCAAAATCATAAATTTTTAAAAGCAACGTATTTTTACAATATGCGATGCGGTTTTAAAGCGCGGCCATACATTTTTTTTTCATATTCACTGCATTATTTATTTAAAAATAATGTGACAATAACAATACTGGGTGGTCACATCCTTAGACAGTGATTCAGATACAAAAGTTAATCAACGAGAAAGCGAAAATAGATAATAATAGCACAGTGCTAATAATAAAGATTACACAACGAAAATAAAGAAATAAATATATCACAAAAGTTACATAAATAAAAATATAAATTAATAAAGTAACTTTGCTACTGCTTCTGATTATATGGTTTTAAAATCCAGACTTTATATATATATAAAGACATGAAGTAAGAAATTTGTATATATACACACACATACATACATACATATATTTAAAAAGAAAGAAATAAAATCTGAAAGGGTTCAGATCTTAATGTCGCTCCAGAGGATTTGCTACGGCTATGCTCTTGTTAAGCATTGCACGTTACTAATCTGCTCTTGGGCTCAATCCTGCTAACACAATTTTTTTTTTGGCTTTTTAGCTTTATTATTAAGCATAACTTTCTTATACATAAAATTCAAGAACAAAATCACAAAATATTTAATAACAGTATACCTTTAGAATTCGCGATAGAGTGTTAGGAGTTGCCAAGCATTTTTCATCTTTGTTATATTATTTCTTCGAAAATTAGGCGCTCGAGCGGCCAGTCGTCTAAAGGCGTTATCATAGAAAAATATATATATATATATATATATAATGTTTCATAACAGTAAATTTTATTTAATTATTTATTAAATTTAAACAATTCATTGCGCCATTGCTGCAAGGTGAAATTTAA
>KK113329.1:142657-157979 GCA_000611955.2 Stegodyphus mimosarum | reverse complement strand
AACTTAAATCTTCACTCAAATCGGGCTACAATTGAGACTTTTGAAGAGAGTTGGCCCTTTATTAGTAAAAGTAAAGAATCCAGTATTGATTAAATATACATATTTACATATTTACAAATTATTTACAATATAATTTCTTTACTCTTCTACATCTTTCATTATCCTCCAGTAAAGGTTTAAGATAATGTTATCATATTAAAAAGAGGAAAATTACTATTTTATTACTATTAAATTACTATTAAAATTACTATTTTAAGTAATTACTGTTTACTATAATATATATATATATATATATATAATGATTTTAATGCGTACAGCTAAAAAGTAAAGAAAACATTTTTCAGAACTGCGTTTATTACTTTTCAATCACTTGGTTTGCAAAAAGATTAAATTTGGTTTGCAAAAAGGTTAGTAGCAAAAAGATTAAATTTGGAAATTAATATCTTACGCTTTACTGAATGGCAACATGCTGTTGCATGGAAATGAAAGTAATTTATTTTGGGCAAAAGCAACATATTGCTTTCAAGTAAACGATTTTGTGGATTAAAATTGAAAATTTAATATCCTACATTCTGTCGAGTGGCAACAGTTTGGCGTGTTGGAGATAAAAATGTTTTATTTCGAACAGTGTAGCCACTACTCGCTTTCAAATTGCTAAATTTCTTATACAAAATTTCCTTGCATTTGGACGAAATTTGAAATAAATCAAAAACGAATTCGAAATTCAAATTCGGGCTTCGGGGTGCCCATGTTCGGGCGGAAGACTACGTGCATTCAAAATTTTGAGGCTCGAGGGGCTGTCGTTCTCCTGCAATATGAGGACATACATATTACATGCATACAGGTTCCCCATTATTTAATTAAAAAAACATAATACACATCAATAACAATTATTGGCAACAATTTGAAGAGCCATACGGATAGAAAGTGAGTTTCGAGAATAACAGCACCTCTAGTGTTAAAATTCTTCCGTATTGCAATACTACAAGAGTCTGAAGGTCGCTCGAATGTGTAGAACGCAAGATCTTTAAATGACGTCCTAATCTGCGTTATTATTTAAGGTTCTGACGTATATGAACTTCACATTTAGTTGAAAATACTATAGTTCACCCCTTTTAAATCCCAATCGGTGAAAAGCGGGAAAAAAATTGCACTGTAATTTTAGGAGCAGATGACCTATTATTGGATTCTTTTAACAGAAGTATCAGCGAAAACATTCATAAAGCGAAAACAGCGTGTTTCGGAAACGGCATCATTTTCCCTTTTCAGTGGATCCACTTCTTTTCAATCGCCATCACTTACTCGCTCTAGATCCTGTTTCTTTAAAGCGTTGTTGTTATTACTTCATGCCATGTAACTGACTCTGTTGGAACGGAAAAGAAATCGTCCAGGGAAATATAAAAAATAGGATCTCGAAAACTGAACTGCTGTGCGTTACAAAGAAGAAACCGTTTGCCGAAATCTGTTGTTATTTATAGCACATTTGCTGTTAAGAACGCAATGAAGTGTGTCTCTAATTTTCGTGTTCCTTGTTTATTTTTATCCGAGTTTTACCTTAGCTGCGATTGTCTGCGGGAGGAATTTTAATAGCGAAATGAAGGCTATACAGACGCAAACGTATAGTGTCGGAAATTTCCCGAATGGTGGAATAAGCAGCTGTTGTTTAATATCGTAATTACGATTCTAAATATCTTAAAAAAAAAAAAAATAATAAATCTAATCTAGAAGCAAGCGATATTCAAATTACAATGTACATTTTATTTACGTAACAAATATAAAATTTCAACAATAAGAATTATTAGGTTTAACACCTTCAGATATAACACCTAATAATTCTTATTGTAAAAAAGCTTAATATTACGTTTAACTGCATTCCTTATGCACAGAAATCAAAGTGTATTCCAAAAAGTCATAATGACAAAAGCACCACTAATTATTGTTACAAGCCAAAGGCTGGCAACATTAATTTACAACAAATACAAAAGCAAAGGTTTCATTTGCAGCTCATTCATTTTAGCTGCATCACAAGAATCAAAATTCGTCTCATTAAAAAATGCTTTTTTGTTATAAGATACAAGAAACAGTAACTGATAACGAGGACCGACTTACATGAAAGCACAACACAAAATTTATCAGGAATCTTTAATTTTTTTTTCAGCGCTTTAGATGTTATGCAATTATAGTTCATGCAAAGTACATTTTTTGCAAAGTGTTTTCAATAAAATAACATTATAATTCGACATTTTTCACATTTTTAGTTAAACAAACAAACAAACAAACACATTTTTCACATTTAAGATCCCATTAAAAATTAAGTCACAAGATTTATTAAATAATCTAAAAATATCATTATTTTTCATTAGCTAAAATCTCCATTCAAAATAATGATTTCCACAGTAAAGTGAAAATACTCACCACTTTGTAATTAGCTCATATATTATTAAGTCACCATTCAAAATTAAAAATCCATAATATTTAAAAATATTAAACATTTTTATTGGCTCATACTATTGGTTAAAAATTCCATTAAAATCAAAAATCCATAATGTTTATAATTTAAAATATTCATTAATTTTTTACTAGTTCATACTGTTCTGAAGTCGGCATTTAATACTAAAAATCCACAATATTTACATTAGTTTGGTTTATATAAAAATACCAGCATTTTAATTAGTTCATAACACATCTACCTATCCTACGATCTCCACGGTTTTCTGCACATGTATATCACTTTGTAGAGACATTAGGTTAATTACAAACACGAGAGGTGAAAAACATGCACTGCCTTCGCCGGGGTTCGAACCACGGACCTCTGAAATACCGGCTCAGTGTGCTGACCATTACACCACGAAGGCACGATAAGAATGTGAGAGATATACCTTATAACTTTTACCGATTTTCGTCCCATTCGGATAACTCCTTCTTAATGCGTCGTTTTTTTTTTTTGTCGTTTTTTTTTCAGCAATATTCATATTATATAAAAATACTCACTATTTTATTAGCTAATACTATTGTAAGGTTTTCATAAAAAATTTAAAATCCACAATATTAATATTATATTAATTTATGTAAAAATATTCACTATTTTTATTAGCTCCTAATTTAAGCTCTTCATTACAAATTAAAATATTAGTTTATGTAACAACACTAATTATTTTTCATTACCTCATACTAGTCTAAGGTTACATAAATACATATATAAACTATATATATATATATATAGGGCCAGGATTTTCGGATGAACTATTATAATTAAAATACATTGAAATGGTTTATCGGCTAATTCTGGATACATGGTTTCTCGGCTTTTTGTGGATGCGGGGTTTCTCTTGTTTTTCTTGTTCCTTTCACCTGATGAAGTGATATTGAAGTCAACTGAATGCCTATTCTGTTGCAATTTTTTAAATTTCATAAATTTTTGAACTGGAATATGCCTGTTTAAAAGTTTTGGCTTTAACAAATTCTTTTTTGCATTTTTTTCGGATGAACTATTATAATTAAAATACATTGAAATGGTTTATCGGCTAATTCTGGATACAGGGTTTATCGGCTAATTCTGGATACAGGGTTTATCGGCTAATTCTGGATACAGGGTTTATCGGCTAATTCTGGATACAGAAAAGCAAGAATTTTGTAAAGACACATTTCATTTGATTTCAATGTTCCTCCCCTCTGACCAAGTGGCATTGAAGATGACTGAATTCCTCTTCCTGTTATGTTTACTTTTCTTTAAATTTCATTACTTTTTTGAATTGGGGTATTGCTTGTTTGAAACGTTTTGGTTTTAACTTTTTTTTAAAAACTTTGCAACATTTAATGGATTATTTGAAATTTCTTAATTATGAATTTCAAATTGTTAGACTTTGTAAAAAATTAGTTCTAAATTTCTTACTTTATGTTTTTACTTCTGCCTCTATATACACTCTTTGGGGGAAAAAAAAAAAAAAAACGACGCACCGAGAAGATATAAAGCAAATTGGACACAAATTGATATGTTTACAGATTTCCACGGAAAATGCAAAGTTTTACATTATGGCTGCCAATGAATGAACGGTAGTCGCTATAGCGCATTTGATCTGCGCAACTGGCAGGATATTTAAGAGGAGAAATTACGATTTCAGGTCATAAATTCTTCACGAATTTCATTCCGTCTACTCTGGTAGACAGTAACTATGCCTCGCATACAGGTGCGCGAACGTATGCGCAGATGTCAGAATGTGAGAGAGGTCGTGTAGTTGGGCTCAGAAGCCGGTTGGCCTTATCGGCGAATAGCTCGAGATTTGAGCAGGAGCGATGCCACTATTAGACGATGTTGTCAGGAATGGGTGAACCATGGCCGCACACAGTGTCAAGAAGGAAGCGGTAGGCACAGAACGTGAAGAACGAGCAATCGTCACAGCCCCAGATACATCATTATCATCGATTGTACGTGCAACTAGGGCTTCAGTGACCGCTAGGACCATTCATAGACGGCTCACAGAAAGGGGGCTGAGGTCACGGCGCCCCTTGCGCCGACTACCATTGACCTCTGTGCAACGTCAAGCCCGTTTGCAGTGGTTTCGGGCTCATTCGCACTGGAATGTCACTGAATGGAGCAGAATAGTCCCGCCTTGAACTGAGCCCCGATGACCAGCGAAGGCGAGTCTGGAGACGCCCCGGACAGTGGTGCCATACCAACCTGACTGTCTTCCGGCAGACAGGCCGACAACCAGGAGTGATGTTTTGGGGTGCTATTTCATTTCATAGTAGGACTCCTTTGGTTGTCATCCGTCGCAACCTTACAGCACAGCAGTACGTCGATGAAGTTCTAAGGCCCGTTGTGTTGCCCTTCATGTCACGCTATCATGGGCTTATATTTCAGCAAGATAATGCCCACCCCCAAACTGCACATATTTCTACTGCTTGCCGAACATTACCTTGGCCAGCAAGGTCGCCGGATCTCTCTCCTATTGAGCACGTCTGGAGCATTATGGGCAGGGCCCTCCAACCAGCTCGGGATGTTTACGATCTAATGCGCCAGTTGGACAGAATTTGGCACGATATCCCTCAGGAGGACATCCGCAACCTCTATCAATCGATGACAAGCCGAATAACTGCTTGCATAAGGGCCAGAGGTGGACAAATACGTTACTGGCTTTTTCACTTTGTGAAGCTCTATCACTTCAATAAATCATCCAATTTTTCTCAAACTGGAAGCATTTGGTTTTCTGAACATGTATATCACTTCTACCGATTTTCGTCCCATTCGGATAACTCCTTCTTGGTGCGTCGTTTTTTTTTTTTTATTTTTTATTTTTTTGTCTAAGAGTGCGTATTGCTCACTATTTTCATTAGCTCATACTATTCTAAATTTTCCATTCAAAATTAAAATTGCACCATATTTAAATTACATTAGTTTATGTAAAAATACTCATTATTTTTATTCGTAAATGTTTACATTAAGAATTGTTCGAATAAACTAGTTACTATGAAATAATTATGATATGTCACTAACTATACTCTCTTACTTTAAAATAAGCACATCAAGGTCATTATGACCCTCTCCTCATTAACGCCCATAACATGTGTCGTGACCACCGTATAGAGGAGGGGATTAGGGGATTTTAGCAAATTACAGGACTTCACTATCTACCGTACCAGTCATTCTCATTGTTATGAGGCAAGCCTAAGGGGCCTTGAATTCCCTATTCTAAAGTAACACACAACAATTTGAGTAATTATTAACTAATTTTCAAGAAGCCTTGAAGGTAACTGATGTTTTAGTAACAGGGGGTGCTATTAGTCTCGAAACTCACTTTTTGTCTGTCACTTCTCTCCGAAAAACTTTTTAAATTGTTGCCACCAAATGTGATTACGATATTTAATTAAAAAAATTTATATACTGAAGAATCTGTATGTACACTGCGCCCCCCCCCACAAACGAGGGGGGACATTTTTATATCTCCCGTTCTATTGGGCCGATTGACGAAATTCAAATTGCATTTTCCATGTCTCGAAACAGCGACTTAGGATATATCTCCCGTTCTACCGGGCCGATTGAAAAAATTGAAAATGCGTTTTCTATGTCTCGAAAGCGCGACTTGGGATATGTATTAGATTTATATATAGCATTGTTCTAATATAGGTATTTTGACAAAAATTGGGAATTTTTCTGAAATGACATGCCAATTTTTTTCCATATTTCGATTCTACGATTCAAATTATGCCAAACTGCCAAGTTTTGTAAAAATCGCACAAGTATGTTTTTAAAAAATTAGCTCTGATAATTTTAGCTCCTCAATGTTAATTCAATTTGGTATGTATTTCTTAATATCTCTTTTTTTATTACACTTACTTGATTCCTTCTTTCACAGTTCGAAATTTAGGTTCATTCCAAAAAAATTCATCCATTTTTTATCATTTATTTTTAAAATTTGCATTTTTAAATAATTTTTATAAATGTTTGGAAAAAAATTTTGAACTATAACCAATAAAATTTTTACTGTCAACTTAAAGCAGATGTATTTCAAAGTATACCTGTAAAGAATTTTTTATTCAAAATTTTCGAAGATATTGGTGAATTTATATGTTGGCGCGTTTTGAAATTTGGCATATTTGTTGAAAGCGATAATAACGAAAATGTGGTTTACACACTTTGTTAAAATTACTTGAAAGTAGAAACGATGTGACTTTTTTCCGCTCATCCACAATGTAAAAAGGTAGGAACGATGTGACTTTTTTTTTCCGCTCCTGCACAATGGAAGGATAAGGAAAACAGGTTGCCATATATTAAGAAGTTCACCAAGTGAAATATTCTTGGCTCAAACTGAAAAAAAAAAAAAATGCGCCAAGTTAAATTTTTTTTAATTTCTCCGCGAATTTCGCACCAAATTTTACAAAATTTAATATTTAGGCATAATTTGAGGCGTAGAATCGAAATATGGAAAAAAATTGGTATGTTATTTCAGAAAAAGACCAATTTTGTGTCAAAATACCTATGTTAGAACAATGCTATATATAAACCTAATAGATACCCTAAGTCGTGCTTTCGAGACATAAAAAACGCAATTTGAATTTCGTCAATCGGCCCAGTAGAACGGGAGATATAGAACTGTCCCATTTTTGTTTTTGCGCAGTGTACCTATGCATGTATCCTCACATCGTGGAAAAATGACAGCATCTAGAGCAACCAAATTTTTAATACACGTAATCCTCCACCCGAGAATGTGTGCAGCTAGAAGCCTGAATTTTGAATTTCCATTTGATTTATTTCGTATTTTGTACAAGTTTAATGAATGTTTGATTAACAAACCCAGTGGTTTGAAAGAGAGAAATGGCAACACTGTTCAAAATAAGGAGGTTAGAATAAATGGAGTAAGCCTCCTTCGTATGTCCCACGCAATGAAAATGAAGCCATGACACGTCATGGTGTGACATCATGACTTATCATGGCTGCTGCAACTGTCGAACTTCTGGTTGGTTTTGTTTACATTCTAATTGGTGTTGTTTATATGTCAGCTACACACCACTGAACGTTTATAATTTTCTAGTTCTAATTTTAATACTTAATATAATCAATTCTATACTTAGTAATAGGAAAATCACAAGTACTGCAAAGAAGTATTTCAAATTTGATAGAATCTAGATATATGGAAATGTGTAAATGGTAACTATAAGGCAAATATGCATATATGGTAAAACCTGGAAGACCAGTGAAAGCGTCAATGGCATTTTATGCAAATTATGAATAAAGACACTTTTCGGAGCTTGCGGACCTTGACATTTGTAAATTTTCAATGAATGACATTTTCAGTGTAATTTTATTTAACGATATGCTTCGACGTCTTATTCGTACGCTGCATGGCGGCTATAATGAGTTCTGACGTCATGTTTACTGCATCTATTGTAACCTCCATGGTTCAAAATAAAACATTCTAATTTTCAACACCAAGAGACTGTTGCCACTCGGCAAAATGTAAGATATTTATCTTTCACTTTTAATCAACAAATTCGGCTATTTGAAAGCAACGTGTTGCAACAGCAGGAAAAAAAATACTTTTATTTTCCACCACCATCAGCGTTTTACCATTCTCTAAAGCCTAAAATATTAAACTTTCAGATTTAATGTGGAAGGTTATTTAGTAACAAATCAAGCGATTTCAATGCAATAAGCACAGTTCTTAAAAGAATATTTTCCCTCCTTTTTATAGGATTGATTTAAATAAAAATGCATTAAAATCATGAGATATCTAATAATGAGATACCTAATATTTTTATGAAATGGTACTAACTGGACTGATTAAAATCATAATGCACTTTTTTATGATAATTATTTTAGGCGGCTGGCCACACGAGTGGGTAGTTTTAAAAGAAATAATATAGCTAATATAAAAAAATGGCGATCCCTAGCACTCAGTCGGGAAATCTAAGGATATGCTGTTTTAAAATATATTTTGTGATTTTGCTTTTGAACTGAATTTTATGTGGCAACAAGTACGAAGTACGTGATATTTAATAAATAAAGTCAAACACACAAAAAATTAATAATAAAAAGACACAAAAGAGCTACTAAGAAAACTGAACATTGATATTTGAATTGATTAAAGGGTGAATGAAATAGAAAAATGTATGCTTGCACTTAAGACTGCATCGGGAATTCTAAACAGCTACTGCTACTCTGCTTGTAAAAATTTTGAAATTTTTGTTGTTGAATTGTATGCGGCGAAAGTGCGAAAAAAAAATGTGTTAGTAGAATGCACTCAAAGAACAGATTGGTAATCTAGGATGCTCAACGAGAGCATAAAAAACCTTACTTAACATACTCTCTGGTGTGATGTTAATATTTGAATCTTTCACATTAAAAAATAAATAAATAAAACAATTTTTATCCTTTTTTCGAAGATGGCTAAGAATTTTTTTTTTAAGCGCACCTTAATTTTTAATATCAACATAACTTACGTATTAGGAATTTTCTTGAAATTAGAGTCAACACTTAGCAACTTACATTTTCTAATGTTTATCATTTTGGATGCTTTTCGAATTTCTTGCTAAACTCTTTGACATACTTCACTGCCAGGGAAAACGTGATGACTAAATTAGGCGTTCCCAAGGCGAGACAGCATTAATTTACTCAGAAGTGCTTCTCGGAAGCATAATTACTTCGCAACACCATCCGAAAAATGCGAGCATCAATATTTTTTCAACGCAATACCAGTAGCACGTGCAACGACAGATGATCAACACGTGCATAACAAAACAAACACCACGTGTTTTTGTTTTGTTTACACTTTGGCAATTTAATGACTTAGACATACGTAACATCTCTTCGCTTAACATTCTTACGACAGCAAATATATTCCAAAGAAGAAAATGGTCCAGTTATCGCTTGTGATGCTGGAATTATATTTCACATGTGTCTAAATTTGGAAGATAATTAATGTTACTATCATTATAAAAATAAAAAAAAAAAAAAAAAAAAAAAAACTGATTAAGAACTTGAAATACCAACTCGATACTCTTTTTTTTTTCTACGTGACCATGAAAATGAAGATAAAGCGAACTTAATCTCGATGCATTCTCTCCATACGACCACCTCTAAAAAATGACCACTACCTTTAAAAACTTGGATAAGATTCCGATTGATAATAATTCTCTAAGACGACTGCTCTCTAATCCAACAGGGTCTATCGAATACTAATACGGAATTTCCTCCGCGTATTTTATG
This sequence comes from Stegodyphus mimosarum, assembly GCA_000611955.2. NCBI lineage: Eukaryota > Metazoa > Arthropoda > Arachnida > Araneae > Eresidae > Stegodyphus > Stegodyphus mimosarum. The sequence goes on along the minus strand of KK113329.1, from coordinate 148,276 downwards.
CTTCTAGATTTTTAGCGCCAGGTTTTGAAAACTTTAAAAATATTCGCATCACTTTTCCCTGCCTCAACGTGTTCAGAGATTTTAAAACGGGTTAATGATTGTTTTGGTTTTGTTCACAAAGATAAGCTCAGGCAAATTACTTGCGAAGATCAGGCCAAACCTTTCCCTTCTAATGAGCTACTAATGAGCCTTATGCCAGACTAATACCAGAACCAACCTGTCACAGCGAAGCGACATTCAGACTATGATTTCGATGAGTCAGCTATCCATGCGCCTTCTCTAATTATTTATGGATAATATAAGGCCTAAGGAGTAGCAGAGACAACAACATAAAGGGCGAGATTCAAAGTAGAAATGAAGATATCTTTATTAAATATTGTAATGTTAATATTACTTTGTATTCTTATTGGAATTTAGGTTTTTTTTTAAAGAAATCATATTGTGATAGTTGTCTGTAGTAGATTCTTGACTACTTTTCATTTGTTATATTCTTTCTGTAACCGCGTCCTTCGGAAATTTAATAATTCGCATAATTTTTACTTCTCAATTTTCGAAGGATAAAATTAGCGAAACAAAGGGGAAAATATGCGAGAAAATGCGGTATAATGTATGTATATATGTACAAGGGACTGAAGCCAGATGTTAATGGTGAAGACACAGTTGCAGTTAAATATTCTTTTTAAGTTGATTGATACATTTTCAAGGCAACAGGAATAAATTGGTGCACTAAGCGCCCCTGTTCAAAAAACATTACAATTTGCCAGATAGATAGAAGAAGAAGTTATTCTTTAAGAAAATGAATAAATGCCAGTACTGATAATTATAATGGCATTCTCTAAGAACACAGCAGAGCATACGAAGGCTAAATGGTTAATGGGAGAGATGCTTTCGTGAAGGACTTCCTACGAGAAACCGGTTCATACGAAGACAATCAACAAATCAATTCATAAATGTGTAGAAACATTAGGTTATTTCGAAGAAGGAGACAGAAAAAATGAGCAACGCCTTCGCCGGGAGGAATCGAACCACGGACCTCTCGGTTACGTTGTCGAGCGTGCTGACCACTACACCACGAAGGCATGCGAAGAAGGTGTGAGAAATACCTTATATACTCCCCCTTTTAAAGGGCGACTGGGGTTTGGGGACCCAGTCGCCAAATCCCGGTGGTGGAGAATCATCATCCACCACCTTTTTAGTTCGGGCGCCAGTGTAGAGTCATTAGGATTTTTTGGAAGCAGAAGAATGATGAAAAATTAGCAAGCCTTCGCCGGGAATCGAACCACGGACCTCTCGGTTACGCGTCGAGCGTGCTGACCACTACACCACGAAGGCATGCGAGGAAGGCGGGAGAAATACCTTATAAATGAGCCATAAAAAAGCTTATAAGTGAAATTTCGCATCAAAGACATTATGTGTTCATGATGTCTTTTTCTAAGTTCATGAACACACTTTTGCAGTTTCCTAATTAAAATATTGTGATAATGCCTAAGCTATATGTTTCTTCATATATTAAATTAGATAAATTCCATTGCTCTTTTTGACGCGTATTCCTCCCTCACCGTTTAATGTTATTACGATAGCCGTGGACGAACGTCTAATTTTGATTCTTATATCTGTAAATGATGGCTATGCGATTAGTTATTTAACAAAAATTAAAAGATCAACTTCTTTATATGCTATTTATTTGTTCCAACAATATTCGCCGTAACATAAAGACTCGATTAATAGTGTGACAAGTCGCACAGCTCTTATGACAGCAAATGTAAAAACAAATATAAAATCAAAAGAAACACTTCTGCATAGTTGTTTACATTTGAGGGTTGTGGTCAGTGAGACAAAACGAAACAACTTCTTGGATAACATGTTTATTACTACTTTTCTGACCTTACTAGAAGCAAAAGGAAGCTCATTTAGATGCAAAACCTGTTCACAAGCGATTCAGTCGAATCTCCTTCAGAGAAAAGTGCTCTAAGACATTGCTGTAAATATTTGAATCCTTTTTGACTCTATTTTTGTTTTCCTGTGTCGTTGTGGTGTTTTGTATTGCTTTATTCATCTATTTTATTTATTGTTTCTAGAATCGTCATTTTAGGATTTAATCTAATTTGTGGTAGCACATCTTGCATTTAGTTGTTTATCTTTTACATAGAATTGTAGATCTTTTAATTTTGAGTGCTATGCCTTTGGAAGTGTAAAGATAGCTCAATTAGAGGAGAGATACAGTCAATTCACATCTCCGTGGAGACAACTAGAGCGATTCAGTGAAGATGAATTATTGAATGGTAGTCACTGCATAGGGGCAGTGGAGGATACATGTTATGCAAATGCAAATTGATTTATAAACTTTACAGATGGAAGATACAGACAATACAAAAGCAATGAAAATAAACATATTTACAGAATATGTACGAAGTGATAGTATATGCAAAGTCCTTTTCCTGCTTTGCTAGGATTTATAAAGTCTTAAATCTCGTTGAAAAACATGGACCAGTGGATTCATTGGATAGACTAGTAAGTTGGATTGTGAAAAATTGTTTGAGGTCTCTTGAATGGCTGTTCAACAGTGGGATCACAATTTGCCAATTTGGCAACTGAAGATTTTAAGTTCATCACTTAGGTGAAAATGCTGTGAAACCTTGTTAGAATATAATCTTGAGCATAAGGAAGGTCAAGATCGATATGAATACGTATGTTTCTCACAAACCAAGGCGAGCTGGTGATGGAACAGAGAATTCTATTTCGAAGGTCTAGATTTTTTCTTGCAGGTTCTGGGTGCTGCGGCCCAAACTAGTATTCCATAAAACAACACTGGACATATCAGAGAAATGTATAGGCTTCTCTTTACTTTTATGTGGAGTTTAATTCTTCGTCCTATCAAGTTGTATATGGCTATATATACGACATTTGCTTTGTTTAATGCATATAGGACATGCTTTTTAAAGTCCAGATGATAATCCAAGACGATTCTTAGATATTTGGCAGATCTCGCTTTTGGGAGTAGCTGATTATCAGTTTTTAAATTCACATTGACTTGTTGACTTTTGCGATCTGAAAACTATGACATAGCATTTTCCTGCATTTAGTTTGACTTTCTATAGTTTATACCAATGTGCTATTACGTTAAGTCCAAACTGCATGTTGGGAATGACTCATGGCTTTCAAACAGCCGTTTTATATTCTCTGTCGTACACCAACAGCGATGACTCTCATCAAAATCGCAGATCACGTGGCTACATCGCAGAGGCGCAGGCGCCAACAGTTTTAATGAGTCCACAGTGGTTTCACTACTTAATTTAGCAATTAATAATAATGGATATGAAGAAGTATGTTGACTGTTTTTCAGTTGCTTAATTTGTTAATCGATAACAAACAAATTAAACTGGAGCGTAAAATTAAACATATTATGCTTTGTCGAATAGCAACACAATGTAGAATAGCAACAACGCTGGGAAGATAAAAATACTTTTTCTCGGCTAGGAAGAAACAAATATTTTTATCATTCTGCCCGGAACATTTATATCTGGAAGATAAAAACAATTTTTTTTTAAAATCGTTGCTTATATTTGAAAGACGAATATCTTGTCGAGTGTAACACACTGCTTTTTAAATCGCGAAGTTTTGTTAATTAACATTTTACTCCATGTCTGAAGTAATTACTAACGACAATAACTCTAATCACATTATCACTAAAATTTACTGAAAGGGAATTTTAATCTAAAAACTGGAAGAAAACGTTTTTCAAATATGTATTCCTAGCTACTTGCACGATCAGCCGCCTAAAATAATTATCACAAAAAAGAAAACTATTTAATGATTTTTAATGAGCTCGTATCATTTTAAAAAAATATTGAATACTCCTAGGTAAACATCTCGTGATTTAAATGCATTTTTATTTCAATCATTTAGACTAAAAAGCAGAAAAAATATTCTTAAAAATTACCTTTAATGCTTTTAAATCGCTTGGTTTGGTAAACAACAGCAGACAGATTAAATATGAACATTATGTATCTTTCCCTTTACTGAATGCCAAAGCGTCTGGCAAATGGAATGCAAAAATACTTTACTTCAAGAAAAGGCAAACACAATGCGTTTAAATACTTGGGGGGGGTTTCGTAATTAAAACTGAAAGATTAATATCTCACATTTTTGCGAATGGCAACAATCCGGCGAGCAAGACATAAAGATATATTATTTCAAACAGTTTGCCACTGCCTGATTTGAAGTCACTGTATTTGTTAATTAAAAATTCATTAAATTATCGCAGAACATGATATAAATGAAGATTCGTGTTTCCATACTTATTTTTAAATTAAAAAAAAATATCATCTTGCATAAAATACTCTAGAACTGCATGGTCACTAAGATTTAGTGAAGGGGCATTTACACGTTTTGCTCTCAAAAGCGAAGAAAACGTTCTTCAAATGTACATTAAAACAGCGTCGTTCTTTCTTACTTACTCTTTAAGGAAACTTAAGCACTCAAAAACGGAAAATCAGTAGAAAATGAATGCTATATATAGCAGTTAATAGAACGCTGCTGACTATTAAAAACCACTACTAATTGAGGCACTTTTATGAAAACATATTAGTAGATTTTCGTGGAAAAAAAGGAATATGAAAAAGATTTGAAACAGGAAGATGCATAACTTTAAAATTCTATTAAATGTTTTATGTAGCATTAGTGTTAACTAATTTCAAAATTTTGAATGCTTTAATTTCCTTCTTGCTATCTCAGTAAAAATTGATTAGTTAATACAAAAGTATGAAATACAGAGGTAAAAATAATACGTATCGTTTTTTGTGCTCAAATATCAATTACAGGAAAATTCATTGATTCCCCCCCCCCTTATTCAGAAAACGTATGGTTTGCCGATGTTATAATCATGTGGCCATCGAAATTCACTTTTTGTTCGTATAATAACATTTTTTGTTCGAATCACTTTTCAAATCGTTGCCACCGAACGTTATTTCGATGGATTACTTTTTTAAGAAATTAAATGATGAAGAATCTATATATATGTACGTTCCTCGAATTTTCGAAAAAGGACAGCAACTAAATAGACCGAAATTTGAATACATCTAGTTTTCCCGACGAACATGAGTGCCTCGAAGTACGAACTTTGAATTTTCGAATTTGTTTTTGATTTATTTCCAATTTAACACATTTTTGTTTAACAAACTTAGCGATCTAAAAACAACTAGCGGCAACACTATTCGAAATAAAGCATTTTTAAACGCAAAACACTGCTCCCATTCGGCCAAATGTAAGTTATTTATCTTGCAATTTTAATCCACAAATCTGGCTATTTGAAAGCAATATGTCACCACCGCGTCAAAGAAAATATTTATTAGCTCGTAGGAGCAGCTTGTTGCCATTTAGTTAAAGTGTAAAATATTTAACTTTCAGATTTAAGCTTTCTATTATTTAGCAGCAAACTAAGTGACTGAAAAGCAATGAATGCAGCTCTTAAAAATATTTTCTTACTTTTTAATCTGATTGATTTAAAAAAAAAGCATTTAAATCACGAGATGTGTAATTAGAAATATTAAATATTTTTATGAAATGACATTAGAAGTCATTAAAATCATTATATATATATACATATATATATATATATAT
>KK113329.1:128900-141944 GCA_000611955.2 Stegodyphus mimosarum | reverse complement strand
TCTTCTTTTAGGCGGCTGACCGCTCGAGAGCTTGAAATAAATAATATAGCCAATGCAAAAAGATCTTAATAATCTCTGTGTCGAGAATTCTAAATGTGTACCATATTTACACATTTTATGATTTTTCTCCTGAATTTTATGAAGAAAGCAACTCTTAATAATGAAGCTAAATAGACAAAAAAAAAATGTGTTAGCAGGAGCAAGCTAAGCAAAGCTAAGAAAGCTAACAAGTCCAAGAGTAGATTGGTAAAGTGGTATGTTCTGCGAGAGTATAAAAAAAAAACTTAAGACATCCGCTGGTGGAGATACTAAAATCTTAATCCTCTTTCTGATTTTTCCCCCTTTTCTCTCTTTTTTTTTAAGTCCCCGATATTTTGTATAACGATGTTTTAATACTTCGAAGTTTGCATCGCTTTATTTTCTATCACCATGTGTTAGAACTGCGATGATTTCCTTTTGCATTTTTTTTTTCCACTCTCTCAGTTTTTTTTTGTACTACGACAGTTTCTTTTGCGTAGTTTTCACCAATAACCTCCTTAATAAGATAATTTCCTAAGTAAAGGTTCAAAATTGAAAAACTATGAGATCTACCACAAGGCCAGGAGATGTGATGAAAAACAGGATAGTCGGATAAAGCGTATAGTCGGCCGCTTTATACAACTATAAGCGGCCGACTATCCGGTTGATAAAGGTTATATAAGATCACTTAATACAGCAACCTCTCTATTACAACGACCGGCGCAAAAAGTTTAGTGGATTTACGTATACGTCCTCTAAGAAATACATCCTGCTTGGACGCAAAAATATTTTGAACTTGAAATGCTTTTTTTTGCCGAAAACAAGATATCGATTCAGAATATGACTCGAGTTCGATGAGTCACCACTGTGTGCACTATGGTTTTTACTAACCAGTTATTAGTCCAAAGTGGCAATTTGCCCGGAAAGACTACTTATTTCATTTCCGCATTTTGCATTGATTCACTAAAAGCGTTGTTTCACTTTTCAAATTATTGAACCAAATATTATTAAAGAAATTAAATAATGAAAAATCTGCATGAATGTGTATATGTTTCTGGCATTGTGATAAAACAACGGTACCTACAGCCATCAATTATTGAAAGTTACTCCAGGAATATGGACATCTGGAAGCCCAAATTTGAAATTTGGAATTTGTTTTATTATCGATTTCATATTTTGTAAAACTTTAACGAAACTCAATGACTTCAAAGCGAGCAATGGCAACGTTGAATAGAAAAAACATTTTTATCTCCAGCGCGAGACTGTGGATTGGAAATTCTAAAGATATGCTCATTTTAAAATTATTTTGCAATATTGCTTTTGAACTGAATTTTACGGTTTAAGTGCGAAGAACATGATATTTAATAAATAAAGGTAACACACAAAATGTTAAAAAAACGCCCCTTTGAACGTAACTTAAAATCAGAAATCTTTCAGATTTTTCTTTTCTATATCTAATTTATTTCTGTTAATTTACTTCACTGTTTTCTCGCTTCCCGTTTTCCTACCAGTATGTAAATTTCTAGTTCACGCGTATTCAGATGAGGTAGATAGGAGACAGTATTTAAATGAAGGTTTTGAAGGGTAGGATCAGAGCATGTTCCGCCTGCTGAAGGCGATGTTTGCTGATTGATTCTCCTGAGAGAAGGATTCTGCGGCGTTGCGTTATTCTCGCCATTAGGCTTGTCAGACCAACTTCAGGGTCTGAGCCAACTTCCACGTTCTCTGTCTGTGTGGCCGTTGGGCTAACTTACATTTACTTAGTTACGTCAGATTCATTACTTTTGATTTAAGCCATAAAGGCTGTCTGTAAGCATGAGTAGTGCCTTCTGCTAACTTTTATTTAAATAAAAGGATCTTTCACACCCTTTCTTAGTTTCTGTGGTACCTTACAGAGGGACAGAAGTGAGAGAGTGGGACGGTTTCTGTGCGCTCCGCTTTTCGTGTTATTACCAAAGGAAGTTTTTATTTTCAGATGACCAAAACAGTTGCAACGGATAGCTAACATTATAAGGATCACGTGGATACTAATTTCTGACTGTGTGAGCATTACTTAGTTAATTACGGATTAATTAAGTTTTCTACATATCGCTCAACGGAGCTAACCCTGAAGGATATTTTGAAGCGACCGCTGAGGTGGTGCTGCCAGCCGACACCCATTGTCTCTTATACCATCAGAAAGAGAAGATCATAAGGATTCATTTGAAACTGATTTCAAGTTAATTGGATAATTAGCGGCGGAGCAATTAATTTTTAAAGCTTGCGTATGAAAACCACGCGGTCCCCGTGACCCCTGACCTTTCAGTGAACTCCAACGGTCAACCGGACTTCGGCGACCCCCCACCGCTTTTGGTATCTTATCTTGGTATCTTATCAATCTACAAAGAGGGAAAGAAGGACTGGAGTTTTAATTTCGTAATTACTAATTAAGCCCCTAATTAGCATAGCTCTCTGGGATTTTCAGTTTCGCTCATCTCTTGAGAGGAGGATTACGTGAATATAATTTTCAGGATTTTTCGACGAGCATAACCGAAGTTAACAACTTTATTGTTTTTACTCTGGACTTGGAATAATTACATTCTCGCAACGGTATTTCCGTGCAAAGTGTTTACTAACAAAGTGCAGTGTTGTGTGACAATAATTGGACTACACAGTATCAACAGCAGTTCTAATACAAAAGAAGAACAGATGAAATTTAGCAACCCAAGGTAGTCGAATTAGCACAAATTAAGATCCTAATTAATTTCTAAAGTTCTGTTTCAATTAACAGTCTTATATTACATACACGTTATTCTCTACACATTAGGAAAATTTAACATGATTTAGTAGTTTATTCAAGTGTTCTAACTGAAGACTCTAAGTTGTAGATAAAGTCATACTGGATTTAATTAACTTAATTAATTAGCTTAATTAAGATGTTGTTCTTGTAATTTCGTTTTAACTAGTGGCGTTGTAGTGTTAGACAACAGTTTCTGTTTTACCCAATAGTTTTAATGTATGTATGTTAAAGTAGGGCAGACCAGTATTTGTGTACGCGTAATTAATTAACATAATTAAGATATTTCCTAAGTGAATTTGTTTGGGTTGCGCTGTCGTTCTATAGAAAACAGTTGACTGGTATAGCCAATAGTTCGAATATATGATAAATAGGGCATTTTGGCAATTGTGAGCGCGTAATTAATTAACTTAATTAATTTACCTAATAAAGAATTTCTATGTGATATTGTTTTGACAGCGTTGCAGTATATACTGTAACGTGTTTGTTTTAATGCCAATAGAATACATATTGCTTAAGTTTTTAATTGATTTTAACTGGATTTTAATTGAATCTTTTATCATATATTGCATTTTAAATTTGTCACTGTCACATTGTGTCATATCTTGTCACACTCTGATCTTATTGTAACATTTTGACTTTCATATAACATATTGACCAGTTAATGCTAGTAGTACACATATTGCCTAAGCTTTTAATTGATTTTAATTGAATTCCAATTGTTTTATTGTCATATATTGCAACTGAACTTCTCACTGTTTTATTTTGTCACATACTGTCACTTACTGATTACTTTGTCACATTTGACTTTCATGTTACAAATTGACCACCTAATGCAAGCAAACAGTATGAGTGTGTAGTGTAGGTGTCTAAATTTTTACTCATTCTTTTTTTTTTATTATTGACACATATTGAATTTTGATTTTCTCACTGTCACAGCCTGTTGTATAGTGTCACACACTGATCGCATTGTCACATTTTGACCACGTACTGTAAGCAATTAGAATAAGTGTATAGTTTAGGCTATTACAGCAAGTGTTTACATAGCAAAGTTAATAGTGTTTATTGTATAGTGTTTTTTTTTTTTTTTTTTATTATTGACACATATTGAATTTTGATTTTCTCACTGTCACAGCCTGTTGTATAGTGTCACACACTGATCGCATTGTCACATTTTGACCACGTACTGTAAGCAATTAGAATAAGTGTATAGTTTAGGCTATTACAACAAGTGTTTACATAGCAAAGTTAATAGTGTTTATGTGTATAGTGTGCATACAGTGAGCAGCGTAAAGAGAATAGTGTGCATATAGGGCAAGTGAATACCGCATATGATAGTGCAAGTGATTAGGGCATATTCATAGTGCAAGTGTACAGTGTGCAAACAGTGAATTGTGCATTATAATAGTACAAATGAATAGTGCGCACATAGTGAATAGTGCAAGCGATTAGTGATTAGTACATAATAATAGTGCAAGGTGAATAGTGTGCAAAAAGAGGACGACGCAAGTGATTAGTGCATTTTAATAGTGCAAAGTGCCTAGTGCAAGTGAGCAGTGTGCTTAGTGAATAGTGCAGGAGAATAGCGATCAAGGTTTACATGACTAGTGCAAGTGTGAATATTACCAGTAAACATTGTATATGCGAATTGTGCTTTAAGTATTTAGTGTCACAACAAAGTGTGTCTCTGTGCATTAACCGTATAACACATTAATAGTGCAGATAAGTTCGAGAGAGCTTCGTCAAAGTTAATAGTCATATAGCTATCTGCAAGTAAAGTAGATAGTCTGTGAGTATAGTGTCTGTGCGAAAAGTGATCAATCACACAGTGCGGCACAAGATTTCGTGCAATAGTGCTAACAGTGTGCTAAGTGTGTCAAGTATTTACAAGTTTACCAAGTGTGACACAAGTGTCATCTCAAAGAGCTAAGTGCCAGTGTTTATAGTTTTTTTTTCCTATTTTAAGCGCATAATTGCTCAGTGCTGTGTTCCACTCTGACATGACACATCCGTCAACTTTACCAGACGAGGCAGAAACTACCCCACAGGATAACTTGAACACGGTGGTATTGCTGACGGCTGAACTCACACACGAAGAACAAATTGCAGCTCTAGCTAAAGATATCAGACTAATTGCCGACACTCATAGAGGAGGCAGACACATTCTTCCCCAAGACTTAAGGGACAGGCTTAAGCAGTCACTGGAAGTGTTACAAAGCTTGGCGATCCAAGGTCCAAACTGCAGTCCCAAATCGCCAACACAGGTACTAACACATCTACCTTTGTCTGTTGCGCTTTAGAGCATGTCCAACACAGAGCAGAACCAAGTGATACAGCATCATCAAGCCTTTTCACTGATGAAGAAACGGCTGTAATTCCCCAGGTGCACATCCCAAGAACTTATGCGGAGGCGGCAAAGCTGATCCAGAAGCCCAGTCAGACTAAGAAGCCCAGCATCCCTACTCTGCTGATCTATCCAGCTCATAACTCCCAAGGAACAGGCAAAGATCTTAAAGCCACCTTGAACGAAAAATTCTCCCTTCCTACCCTAGGAGTTAAAGTTAATACAATAAGGAAAATCCAAAAAGGAGAACTGGCAGTCGACTGCCTTACCAAAGAAGATCTCTTAAAACTAGCCGATACATTAGGAAGTGAAGAAGGTCAGAAACACGTGCAGACAAAACTCCCAGAAAAAAGGCAACCTAGGGTTGCAATACACGCAATGCCGCCAGAGGTACAGAAGGAGGAGATCGAAAGGACTCTAGCTTCAGAATTTGTCCTTACTAAGCCGACAGCAAAGGTACTGTACAGACTGAAAGAAGGACGAAATGGAACAAAGTGGATCATCCAATGCGAACCAGCGGCATACGACAAGCTTATGCAATTCAAAAAGATCAGCTTCGGATGGAGAGTCTACCGAATCTCAGAGTATTTCAGTACGCGACGGTGTTATAGATGCCAGGCATTCGGACACCTGCAAAGTGAATGCAAGTTCAAGCAACACTGCGCCTTCTGCTCAGGAAGTCATAGCGTTAAGGAGTGCAAAGCCACCAGACCAACTTGCATCAACTGTGCTGATTTTAACTTCAGAACACGCGGTAACATCAATACAGCGCATGCAGCATACACAGCCTCATGTCCGACGTACGCAAGATATGTTGAGCGACAACAACGTAACACAGCCTACTAACCAACAGGTTAATTCTGACAGCAGAAACCAACAGTTATCCTCAGCATCAAATAACTCCACGACTACACAAGCAATCTGCTGCACACAGATAAATCTGCAAAGAGCAGAGGTTGCCACAGCACAGTTGATACAGCATGCAACGGAGCATTCTGTAGACTTCATGATGATACAGGAGCCATACTGCCGGGAGGGATGCATTGCAAGTTTCCCGATAGCATGGAAGGTCTTTCAGGCAAAAGCAAGTAATCAGGATCAAGCACCCAGAGCGGGTTTAATATGTTGTAACCCGGCCTGGAATCCGCTGCTAATTAAACAGGACAGAGACTTTGTTGCAGTTTCGGTCGTGTTCAAAAACGCACAAATGATTCTTATATCTGCGTACTCCTCTCCAACAGACCCTATTGATAATTTCGTAACTAATGCAACTCACGTCCGGTCTAAATGCCCTTCAACGCCACAAGTCTATGGATGTGATCTCAATGCACATCATGTGAACTGGGGATATCAAGACATCACTCCTAAAGGACAAGTGCTAGAGGACTTTTTAACAGCAAACGACCTACATCTGGTCAATACCAGCGGCGCGCCACCCACGTATGACAATACCTACTGCAAAGGTTGGCCAGATGTCACCCTGGCAACAGGTACGGCTCTATCGCAAATACAGGACTGGAAAGTTAGTGACGAACTAAGCTGTTCGGATCACCGCTACATTACCTTCACTATCAAATGTGACACTAGCATCTGCATTTTAAAACGTTTCAAGTTACCAAAAGCCAAAATCCCTCCTCTAACAAAAGCCTTCTCCATGTTATTAACAGCAGAAGAGGAGGCACTAAAAGCCTATAATAGCAAAAATGAGATGGAAGAATTTACAGCACACCTCTTGAATAATATAAAGACTATCTGCTCTAATCTGCTTCCGACACGAGCTGCCAAGAAACTCCACAGCATTTCCTGGTGGAGTAAAGATCTCAGGCAACAGCGTCAGAAATGTCGTGCTCTAAGACGCAGAATAAGAAAAGCAACCGACGAGGATACCAGAATGCACTATTTATCAGTTTTCCGTAAGGAAAGGGCAATATATAAAAATAACATCCTCGTTGCAAAGATAACAAGTTGGAGAACCTTTTGCACACAGAATAGCAATCCATATAGTGTCCTTCACAAACTATCTACTAATAAGATATACCAGCCATCACAGATCTTCGCCCACCCCTCTCTTACAACAGACATTGCAGGAGATACAGCTGCCACCTACCTTGATGCACTGTTCCCGAAAGATGACCCTGCACAGGACACATTGGAGCAAAGGGCGATACGTGCAGATACAGCACTTCCAGCAACTCCAGCCGACGAGCCCTTCAGTGTCCCGGAAATCAGACAGATCTACCGCCATCTCCCTCTCAAAAAGGCACCGGGACCTGATGGCATTGATTACAGCATCCTTAGAATAGCATACAAAGCAAGACCATCCTTCTTTACCAAATTCTTCAATCAGCTTTGGCGCCATCAGGTCTTCCCCCGCGTTTTTAAACAGGGACAGGTTGTCCTGTTCTTAAAAAAGAATAAAGACGCAGAACATCCGCGCTCCTTCAGGCCAATATGTCTACTATCCTCCCTAGGGAAGATTTATGAGACGTTAATAGTCAATAGACTCAGATTTCACCTTCACCGCAGCCACTACCTCAGCAATAGACAATTCGGCTTTAGAGTTGGAAAATCCACCACCCATGCTTTGCACGCTATTTTAGAGGAAATACAAAGAAACAGATCGGGCAATCTGCACACTGCATTCATCTCGCTGGACCTCCAGAGTGCCTTTGACACACTCTGGTGGCCGGCAATCAAGCAGGCACTCAGGAAAGCGCAATGTCCCATCAATCTCTACAACGTCATCTGCCACTATCTACAGGACAGAAGTCTTCTAATAACCCATAACAACGGAGTTACAACTAAACACCAAGAAAGAGGCTGCCCGCAGGGCTCGTGTGCCGGGCCGATCCTCTGGACGATTACTTTCAACGCGATCCTGGAGGCAACTTGGTCGCGACACACGTCAATCGTCGCATATGCTGATGATGCCGCATTGTTAGTACGAGGAAGAACCCGCGACGAGCTTGAGAAGAATGGCACCGAGTCTTGTGCACTCTTTGGAAAACTCTGCGGCAAACTTAAACTTCAATTATCTATTGAAAAGTCCTGTGCTCTGATCATACCGAAGCAAAGAGCCAACCTGAGACGCAAACCATGCATCAAATTAATGCAGAGGAACATTAAAATCAATAACACCTTGAAGTACCTTGGCCTTCTGTGGGACAACAAGTTAACATGGATCCCTCATCTCCAAAGTATTAAACAGCGAACTTCTGAAATAGCAAGGAAAGCTCGCTTATTTCAGAATCGAAACTGGGGTCAAAACCCCCCACATCCAGAAAATTCATTATCTGACGGTCTCTGAGAAAATAGCCCTTTACGCTTCAGCAATATGGGCCAATCCGATGAGTGGTAGGAAAGTCAAGCAGCTGGGCACCATACAACGACCTTACGCCTTACTCTTGTGTAAGGCCTATAAAACAACGGCCACAAGCGCAGCAGTCGTACTATCTGGTATAATGCCACTGCACATACGCGCGGAGACTGAGGCTGCATACGCTACGGGGTTACCCATTTAAAAAAGGATGCTACCTTTTGTGGACACACATATAGTCCAGTCCAGTACGAGCACCCAAGGAACCCCCTGGAGACGCACCCGGCGCATAAGGGTCGAAACGTAAGAATTCAGGTCAGCAAAAGTGGAGAGCAAATCAACATACAGGATCCACGGTACCCCACGCAGTACTATACAGACGGTTCCAAGCTCGACGAGGGTACAGGTAGTGCATTTGTCCTGTACCACGGAGGAAGGAAAGAAATCGAGTGGAAGGGGCACCTTCAGCCAGTAAATAATATTTTCCAGGCTGAAATCACAGCCATTACCACTGCGATTCAACATGCAATTGACAGCGGGATTACCGATGCAATGCTGTTTACAGATAGCATGTCAACGCTATTCGCCCTAGTCAATCATAACCACACCTCGCCATTGATAGTGGACCTACAGAATATTCTGCAATCCCATCCCCAACTAAATGTAAAATTAATATGGACTAAGGCACACGTTAACAACGAGGGAGCCGATTACCTGGCCAAGGAGGCAGCCAGCAACATAGCTGCACAGACGGTAACAGTTCCGGCGCCACCCTCGTATCTCAAGAGAACCCTCAAGGAAAAAGGCCTGCAGAAGTGGCAAACAGAATGGGAGACATGTGATACGGGTCGCAGAACCCACATATTTCTGCCTAGAGTGAAAATGGAGCGTCAATACTCCATACCTCCTATCACTAATTACATCTCGGGGCACGGTCCCTTTCCCTGCTATTTTGAACGATTCGGCATCTCCAACACTGGCTTGTGCGTCTGTGGGTCGCTCGGAACCCCAGACCATTACATCTTCGAATGCCCGCTCACGGAGGATAATCACCTCCACTTGCCATCGGACAACCAAATAGCCTTTAAACGATTCATCATTAAGAACAAAAGCACAGTTAACACCATTTGCAGAATCATCAGCCAGATAACTGCCCTGGGGCAAGACATATGCCAGACCCACTAATACAGGGTCTGGCATCACTCAACCTCAAGTGGCACCATCGCAAATGAATAAATAAGTACATACTCCTCCGCATCTAAGGCAATACAGACTTTTAGTGTGCTTTATGCGCTAGGAACTCCGTTATTAATAGTGTTTATATATCATGTATGTTTATGTGTTATGTTTATGTGTCTTTCTATATGTAACCAGTATGTTATGTGATGTAATGTATACCTTGCAAATCTAAAATCTGTAATCCAACATAATAGTTAATGTATCCCTCATCAGCCCTTGTATGGCAGTGTAAACTTTAATTTAAGATCAAAATAAACTCCCTGTGCGGCCCCCCTGGGGTCCCAGGGAGTTGTTACCTCTAGGTAGGGGAGGGCGCGGGACATATGCCTGTTTACCTATGTTAGACACCAGGCGTCCCCGTTCTCCGTCACCTGTCACCTGTGGTACCTTATAAGATTGTTTCACTTCAGGTCTTAAATGTTTTCGCCTGTTCTACTAGAAAACGAGACTCCACAAAGTCAATGAGAAGAGTCAAATAACGAAGAAAATAGTTAGGCTAGCAATAGAAGTAAAAAAAGAGATTTTTCAAAAGCATGAAGATGGCATGCGTATCGGGGACCTGGGTACCGCATGCCGTATTCCCAGCACAACCGTCAATCGTGTCTGTGGCTGTGGAAAACCAAGACGCCATTAAATCGACTAATGTTGCGACAGGTGTGAAATCGATAACCAAACAAAGATCAGAGATGTTAGAGCAGGTTAAAAACTGCTTTTGTTCTGTTTAGCAGAAAAACATTTATATAGAACATCGCGTGCAGCGCTTTGTGTACGTGCAGTTTATATTTTACTCACTACTGCATTTGAATTTAAGCAGTGTTAAAATTATAGGAATAGGTGTTTTTTACAACGGAACGAACAAGAACGGATTAATTATTTTCCTTTCATTTCTTATTGGAAAAGTCGTTTGTAATACGTCCACGGATCTGGAACGGATTAATGACGTATACCGAGATACCACTGCATATGAAATCCACTTTAAACGAGCACTCTTAAAATGTCCCTTTCGGTTAGAACATATGGCGTCGTTATACAGGTTGATTCAAAATGAATACAGCGACTAAAGACGGCTATAACTGTTTAACTGAAAAAGAATTTATGGGTAAGAATTACACGTAACGTAAAAGGAAGGTCAAAATTTTGTTTATATACTTTATAAATGTTCTGTGTGACTCCCCTTGGTTATACGGACGACATCTAAGAAGTAGACTATTTCACGCGTAGATATTGTCAACAACATGACATGACATTTGAGTTCTGGAACTGTTTTTGGTAAAGGAAGTACATACAGCCTGCGATTTCTTTCTGTGGGGTAAATGTAAAATACCTTGTGTATGTGCTTCTTTTTGCCGAAAGCAATTCCAGAACCTGCACATTTATTTCTAAAGCGCTTTCGCTGATGATTCCAGATATGCTTCAGAATGGATGGCGCGAAATGGACTACCGTTTAGACGCTGTGCTTGTTACCAAGGGGAGTCACATAAAACATTTATAAAGTTTGTAAACAATATTTTGAACTTCCTTTTAAATTCTGTGTAATTCTTATCAACAAATTCTTTTCAATTAAATAGTTAACTTTAGTTAACTGTTTAGCTGAAAAGAATGCTAACGTTTGCAATCGTTATATTCATTTTGAATCACCCTGTAAAACGAGCATCGAATTTATAGCTAAATTTTAAAAAAGAAAATAATTAATCAAGAAATAATGTGCAATAAAAATGTACAGGATGAAAATGCGCTATATTAGATCTGCAAAGACAAAATCCTACCATTAAAAAAAGTGCTCAAAAGATTAAAAATTAAAATCAAAATTTTATATTACACGAATTATATTGCAAAACGAATGTTACAAAAATAGAACGCTTTCGACGCAATGGTCACTGAACGGTGTACTAAAAGAATCAGGTCGAATCGTTTTATCAGGGAAATTACGTTTTTCCACTTGTGAGGTGTCCCGTTTATCCTTTTAGTGCATCACAACAAGCCAAGCTTGTCGGAAATAGTAATAATAATAATAATAATAATAAAAGGTAGCGTAGGATTTTAGGTTTACAAGGGCATCTTACTTAAAACGACACGAATTGAAAAGGTGTAAATTTACAAACCGTTCCACAGAAGGGAAAATGTGCGAGAAATTACTCTCGTGGATATGGATGACCGAAGATCCAGGTCTCTGAGATCGAAAAATGCCACCAGTTGATTCATTTGGGGTCTCCTGAAAACGTCTTGGTTCGTCAGTCTGAACAACTGATGCAAAGTACACTCTTGAATGAAAAAAAAAAAATCTGATGTGGACACCACCTGACTTTCTTTGTATGGTCTATTAAATTACATACATTTTTTGCTGCACTTTATTTAAGCTTATTTACACGAAATATTCTAACTCAATTAACCGATCTCTCAAGGTAAGTTGAAAATGACATCAAAAATAGAAAATATTGAAATTAAATATCCCGCTCAATTTTTATCGTACAGGAGTCAAACTTCCTTATTTTTATTTCATAAAGATCACGAAACGTTTCCAAATATAAGTACAGGAATCGGGAAACCACATTAAAAGTTAGATTTCGTTATTTGTTCAAAATTAATTTTTTTTTATTTGACACTGCCAAAACATAAATAAGCACTTCTGCAACCGAAACTTTAAAACATTTCTGTAATTAAAGACCAATGGTTGCAAAAATAAAGGCCAGGTAAGAACTTTTAAGAGGGATGGGTATATACATATATATATATATTGACAAATATATATATATGATCGGCTTATCAATAAATCACAGAAATATATAGTTTGATTATAATTAGAGCTATTAAGAATGCTTTCTTCGAGTTGGCAACAAGAATTAAAATCCAAAACAAGATGTAAGACGTCATCCATTTTTTATTAGTATTTCATATATTTGTATTCTGTGTGGCGTATGTATATTTTATGTGCGTGTTGGTTCGTTAAAGCTGCTTTCTAATTCAAGAAGCCCCACAGATTTGATTTCTACCGCCCCCCCCATATATATTTGGTACTTCCGATTCCATTAAAAAGAAGAAGGCGCACAATTAGATTTTATAACACTCTCATTTATAAAATTCGATCATTCTACGGCTAATCGGTTTTGAGTTATGAGCGATACCTACGTACACACGTACAGACGTCACGAAAAATTTCATTATGGAATCCGTTTTGGGATAAAGGGCTTTTTATTCTGTCCATACGTACAGATATCACGCAAAACAAACACTCAAAATGGATTCCAGAATGGTCAAACATGATATTTCCATTGAAATCTGACAACCGAATTTTTTTGCGATTACACTACTTCCTTTACTTCGTACAAGGCAGCAAAAAAAAAAAAAAAAAAA
>KK113329.1:84276-124751 GCA_000611955.2 Stegodyphus mimosarum | reverse complement strand
GAAAGAGGGATAGGAGGCCCTTGGAACGGTCCCCTCCGGGGGCGTAATGCCAGACCACACATTGAGTTGATCAAAGTTAAGCGAATTTCGCTTACTGCGTATGCTCGATGGTGTACCTTTAGCGCGCGAAGAAATATTGGCGACTAAGCAACCCTACACTAGCTTATTCGTGATGTTCATCGCTGCCGAGTCTTGTCGAGTAATGTTTACAATTACAATATTGCGGAACTTTGCTTACCTGTTATTTAACGTCCCCACCGACTGCATTTGCTTATTTTCCTAATATATGTTTCATTTTAATTTGGGCTATTTGTCGATAACAGTTCATTTAACATTTGTTAATATATGTTGTGTGCAGTAATTCATTATTTAGACTTAATTTGTTTACATGTTATCACTCAGTAATGCGAACTGCATTTCCTCGCTCAGTTTGTTAACGTATGTTGGCGCTTTTATTTTCTCATTTTAAAGAATTAAACAAACAGCATTAAGGTAAAATTCTTCAGTGTTATTTACAGACACTTGCTATATTCCTCCGTGTTTCTTTATGTATGTACGAGTGGAACGTATGGTAAATCTTGAATTGATTTTTATTCCTTAAAAGTACAATCAATAAATTTTCAACTAACATATGCTGTAGTGTCTCCTAAATTTCAGTCTTTTTTTGAACGAAAATTCGTAAAGTTCCAAAGGAACGTGCAGAATTTCATAAGTATTCTATCTTATATTTTGAATGCAAACACTTCTTCACATTATTTCGTAACAATTAAATAAGTCTTTTCATCTTCCCATCTATATGTCTGTACTAATTTTTTCATCGGATTATTTAGCAATAATTTCTGGTAGAATTAGAAATTTATTACATTCAGTATATAAACAATATATTTTTGATTCTGGGAGGTTAACATTGTTATTAATGGTGATATAATCAAATAAATAACAAAGAATCTTTGCAAGTAAAAGGTATTTTACCATTTCTTTGAATTTATATAATTATCTGAATATTCCAAGAATTTAAAAGAAATACATTTTATAATATTTTATATATAATGCAACTGTGGCTATGTTCGTATTTCCTGAAGTTATGTAAATCGGCAGAAAGACATATTTTGGTTTATGATTTAGCTGGCTTAGTAAGTTAAGAAATAAATTTTTCTTTAGTATTTCAGAATTATTAACAAATGATTTTATATTAATAACAAACTGATTAGTTCCTATTTACAGTTCCCCCCAAAATTCTTTAAGACTGGCAAATAGTTACATAAATTGGATTTCAATTAATTAGAGTTTGTGATTATTTTGTGACAACTTTACTCATAGCCAAAATTAGGTCTTTATGCATATATAGGGTGTCCCGTAAATGTTGCGACAAACTTCTGGGGTAAGCAGGGCACATCATAAGGATTAACAATTGCATAGGGACTCTTGCCCGGAAATGTCAGGGGTAAGGGTAGCAGAATTGGAAGATGGGAAAGGAAACACGAAACTGATTAATTAACAACAGGATCGTGATGCAAAACACTTTTGATGGCTCCCTCACAAAAAGAAATCAATGCTCGCTAAATCCGGTGAGCGTAGGGGCCAGAGAACCGGTCCATCATGCCCAATCCATTGATGCGGGAATGATCTGTTCAAATGATTACGAACATTCTGTCCAAAATGAGCAGGCACCCATCGTGTTGGAACCACATGTTGCGCCTCGTTTGGTGGAACATCGTCAAGCAAGCCGGGAAGAACCTGCTCCAGAAAGATCAGATAATTCGCTGCATTCAACCTGGATGGTAAATGATACAGCCCGACTAAGCAGTCGCCGACCAAACCCGCCCACACATCAACTTAGAAGAGTTGTTGTGCCACGTGGTGCCGCACACCGTGGGAGTTTTCTTGAGCCAACAAATGCTGATTGTGATGATTAATACACTATCCCTATTGAATGTGGCCTGATCCGTGAACAACACATAAGCTGGGAAATTAACATTAAGAGCACTTTCTTACAGAAACCACTGTGCGAAACGCACACGTTCAGGATGGTCATCGAGGAGCAGTAACTGAACCCTTTGGAGACGAAAGGCGTGGAAAGACTCGGCGTTCAAGACACGCTGGACACTGGTACGAGACATTGCTGTCTGTCGGGAAAGTATTCTCGATCAATGCGTGCAACGACTCGTCCATTACCCTCAGCTTCTATGCACTAAGTGCATGTCTGCAAGCTCTTCGTTCGTATAGCGTTCCATGCCCTTCGTATGGTGCCTACTGCTCGAATGAGGCATATATAGCACCCTCCTGGCGGTGTACAATGAAGTTTCTGGTCATGGGTTCCTATGCAATTCTTAATCCTTATGATGTGACCTACCTTCCCCAGAAGTTTGTCGCAACATTTAAGAGACACCCTGTATATAATGCGTACAACATGCATGTAAATTTATGATAGCTGTTGATTCATCACATTCACAAAACATTAAGAATACTGTTTCTTTTTCAAGATACGTAGTTTCAGTTGTTTTCATAATAAATTCTGTATTTATTTAGAAAAACATTCTGCTGATATAATACTAGATACAGAAATGTTTCTAAAATAGTGTGTAAGAATGCTGTTGATTTTTGAGACAAAGTCACAGCATATAACTGATTGTAATCTTAACAGAACACAGATGTCAAACAGGAAAAGGAATGAAATTAGAAATGTCAAAAATTAAAATGTTTGGTTGTAGAACAAACGTAATTAATTACAGTTAACTGATTTCTAACATGAAGTTTGATTATCATATTTAAGTTAATGTTTAATAAAAGATATATATGAAAATAACCTAAATTTGAAGTATAATGAAAATAAGATTTTATTTTACCCAAACAGCTTAGTATACAATTATTTTGTCGATGTATTCTTTATGTTTATGTATAGGAAAATAACAGATTTAAACATATATTATGAATATATATAAAAAAATTGATTTTTAACTATCGCTAATTAAATATTAAACAGTTAGAAAAGTTTGAATATTTGGTGTAAAGTTCGATTTTTCATTATTAGGATAAAAGCCGTTTCCATCGATTACTTTTCTTGATTTAATGTATCTCCTTTTGGTCTTGCTTAAATCTTATAGAGTTTCACCCTCTTTCATAATACGTACATACTGTATGAGAACTCTGGAAGACGCCGTGTCTTGGAAATTACAACAGAGGTTTGGAAAGGGTGTAAAAGACCCTTTTATTAACTCAGACAAATTAACAGAAGGCACAGTTTGTGCCTACAGAACCAGCCATCATTTATGGAGTTAATCAAAAGTAGCGAAATGCACTTAACTAAGTAAATTTTAGTTAGCATAAAGGCTACACAGACAGAAAATGTGCAAGTTGGCTCAGACCTAATATTGGCGTGACAAGCCTAATGGCGAGAATAATGCAATGCCGCAGCAAGAGAATCAACTAGTAATGTGGTCAGCAGAATACGCTCTAATTCTACCATCTAAAACCTTCCTTTAAATATTATTGCTGTCTACCTCATTTGAATACACACGAACTAGAAAGTAGCATTCTGGGAGGAAAATGGAGAGCGAAAAAGAAAAGCTAATTACCCTAAAATACTGGTTAATAAAAATAAGTGAATACTCTACAACCTGTTTTAATTTAGGCATTTTCATTTTCATGCAGCCTTAATATAGAAGTATATATTTGTTTCGGTGACAAGAAACTTAATTCTTTCATTTTTTACCTGATTACATACCATCACATACAACAGCAAATATGAAAAACACGTGCATATATCCAGCAGCATGTTAATTTCTTTTGAATATATAGTGTCTGTCATCTACAAAAGGAAACTGTAAACTTAAAATATAAGATATAAACATAGGTCTGCTGTTGGGTAATATAAGAATGTCATATTTTCTGGTACTTAAGGTCCTATAAATAATAGAAAAAATAATAGTTAAAAGCATTATAATAAAATAATAATTTGGAGAGTAAAAAGAATAATGCAGAAACTCAGTGAAAAATTAACATGTATTTATCATTTTGCCCAAGTGTTATGGTCATTTTAATACACTGGTGTGCAACGCACAATACACAGGTGTTCTTTTTGCCATAATTCCACGAGAAATCATCTGAGAGACATAAAATTCAGAAATGACAGGCACCACTTTGTATTTAAACAATGACGAAAGCATAGTTGCGTAAAAATGAATATAATGCATACAGTATGGAATCAAACAAAAAAGGCTTTATTAAAACGCATACTCATGTTACACATGATTGTCTGTACAAGAGGAAGAACAACAAGCAGATGTTCCTTAATATGGTCTATGCCCTCCCCTTAATGCAATGGCTGCTTCGCACCGTCTCTCCAAACTCAGCACAAGATTGTCCAACAGATCTTGACGTAAGAGTGCCCATTCCTCAATCAGCATCTGTTTCAGTTATTGGGTGATCCCTGGAGGATGTAATCGTGCCGCAAGGCGTCTCCCCAAACCATTTCACACATGTTCTATGGGATTTAAATCATCGGAGTACACTGGCCAATCCACTCGAGTGATATCTTCACTTTCGAGTAGCTTCTGAACAGCAGGAGTCTGGTGTGGCCGTGCATTGTCATCTATAAAAACAGAGTCTGCTCTAATGGCACCTCGGAACAGACACACAAGACGAAGGATCACCTCCTGCCAATAGTGATCTCCGGTTACAGAACATCTGTCAAAAACGTGGAGCTCTGTCCGCCCGTTCAGCATAATGGCTTCCCAGACGAGAACTCCAGGACCATCGTAACGGTCTCTTTCCGTGATGTTAGTGGGATGTAACCGTGTCCCGACTTCTCTCCAAATCAACTGCGTTGAGAATCGTTTGTCGCACTAAAATGATTCTCATCCGTAATGAGGACACGACTCCATTAATGAGGTGTCCAGTTTCTGTGCTCCTTGCACCACTCTAAATGGTGACACCGATGGCCAACTTTCAAAGAGATGCAGCGTTTAGGACGTAGGGCGAATAGGCCACCTTTGTGAAGGCGTCTGCACACAGTAAACCGCGACACTTGTTGCCCTATTGCAGTACATAGTTGCTGAGCTATGGCGTTTGCTGACTGGTTTCGGGCTCCTTTCGCCTGCTAGACGATATATTGGTCATCCACTGCAGTTGTTTTCCTGAGGTGGCCACCACCATCCTTTGTAACAGCTGTACTTATGGTTTGGAAGGCTTTCCAAGCTAAAGACACTTTTGTTGATTCCGAACTCTTCATCTACACTGGTCACACTACTCCCCCCTCCTGCTTTCCGATCATTCTTCCACGTGTGAAGTTACCCAGGTGATTTTATTTAGCCATACTTCACGAAAGAACTCACTTGGACTTGCAGCGAACGTCTTTAATTGTGTCTTCGTCCTTCTTTTTGCTGCAGTCTTGAGGTGAGCACGCCAACCGCATGCATTTTGCGTATGCTCACATCACCTGTGTTTTGCAGAGAAGTAGTACTGTGGTAAAAAAGGTCTATTAAAATTCAAATACAGTAATTTAGTTATGTAATATAGACATGGATATAATAAATATGTACAAAAGCAATTATTGTATGAAATGCATAATAGAGCAAAGAATGAAAATATGTACATGAATTTATAACAGCATAAGATGCAAAATAAACAGAATAAAGAAATATTCAATAAGTTTACAATTACAGTACATGAATTTATAACAACATAAGATGCAAAATAAACAGAATAAAGAAATATTCATATAAATTTACAATTACATGAAACAATCTGAGAAATCTTATGAATAATAACATTTCTCAGATTTTTCTCCATAGATAAGTCTTGCTTCATTTTCATTCATATTTTAATGTCTCATGTTGGCGGATGGCTTACAGGCATTCTTTGTGTGATAATCTATGTGGCACTTCATCAAAACCTATATTATTGAAACAAAAAAGAAAAAAATATATTTACCAAATGCTAACTTCTAATGACATTAATACATGTATCATAACAAATGTATAATGAAAATCAAGAAAATGTTAATGTACCAATATTTCTTGTTTCATTGGTATTAATTCTTGAAATATCATAAAAGAGGCATTACACATTCAATTATACATTTACCAATTCCAGGATTATAGTGTAACACCAGGGTAACTACGCAAGACATGATAATACCATCGCAGACTTCTGATTTACAAAATGATTCTGGCAGTAACTTGTAAAGACTCGAAAAATATTATCAAAAAGTCGTACAATTCTTAAATTATAGGTACTTTGCAGAAATACCTATAAACTGTTTCAGCTGATATTCACGAGAATCTTGCGTAATATTTTGAATGCAAATGAATCGAATTGAGAAACAACAGAGTGCAGCCAAATTATATCCCTACGAATTCTTTCATTTACTTTCTAATGTATAGCATTAATTAAAAATTTAATAAAAACGTTAAAAATAATTCCAGTAAGCAATATATGTAATTCTGAAATTTTAGAGATAATTAAAATCTAGTTTAATATCTGCAATATATTTTTAATTCATGTTATCTTTATAAATTTAAAATTACAATATAAGACGAATTACAACAAAACACACTTTATGACTAAAGAACATGAACTTCCAGATTAAATATAATGTGTATCATTTGTTCTGAGATAAAATCTATATGAGGGAACATTCTGCAAAATCCATTTTTAATATATTTTAAACTATTTTACTATCATAGATAAAGTTTCATTTATCCCATTAAAATTTTCGGATATTCATTAATCTTTTGACGTTCAGTTTCTATTACTTGTTAGTTTTTGAGGCAGAATGCATTCACCAAGACACAATATGTATTACATACATATATATGAAAGCCATTAATATAAGCTATTACAATTGTTTTATCACAGTGTTTAGAATAAAAGTCTGAAATGTTGCTATGTCTTACAAAATATCAACTTAATCTATAAACAAGCATTTTCCATTAAAGTTTTCTGTGCAGACTTGATAATCATTATATATCTTGTTGTTTGTATAATGTACCGAACAGTAAAACTCTTATACACAAAACAATTTAAGGTAAGATATTTTATGTTTAGTCTGTTGCAGAAGCAAACTGTTTATTTTCAATGTACATAATAGTAAGCAAAGAAGATACGTGACAAATTTTCAGTTCTATAACTTTCATATCTAATATACAGTGCAATATTATGCTAGTAAGAGATCTTCATTTTCAAATACTTTGCATTATGTATTGGTGATAATGGGTGGTCTATTGTTCATCTGTTTTTTTTTCAATCATGGCGACTACCCTAAGACTGTTAATCAAAGCTCACATGTATCGCTTTATCTCGTAATTTTAAAGAGATATTTCAAAAAAAGCTAGAATAATTACACATTAATTATACTTTTCTTATGTGTTTACAGTAAGACATAATACTCAACAACTTGAATGCTTCAAAATGTTCAAGTGGCATTCGGCTTCAATAACATACATTGAAAAAGTAAATAAAAGTACTTAAAAAAAATATTGGATGGCTTAAATAATAGTTGCGCAATAAAAGGATATTTTAGATATGATATTTTTAATCAATTTATGTAAAGATTTATAAGGTGAATCAAAGGGCGATGATAATTAAGTAGAGGCTTTATTAACGGATGGAATTAATCACACACATGGCATAGCACACTTCTACATACCACAAAAAAAAAAAAAAAAAAAAAACTACTCTGAACAAGTGTTGCCAATACAACATAAGCAAGATATAAACAGTTACGGTTAATATATATATGACATCAAATCATAAACCAGGGAGTGAGTATGATTATTCTCAGCAATTAACTTGCTAAATTTTATCTCTTTGACCACTAAATAGAAGATGTAATGTTTTTGATTCATATTATATGAAAACCTGAAAAGTAAACTGTTGGATAGAGGGAAGCGAACTTTTTTTCTTATGCGCATGGGTATTACTTATTGTGGCGAAGCTGTCCCGGCACATCCGTCATTCGACCGTACGGAGGTGATGATAGACTATATGCTGTGTGATGATCAATATGATTTGTTGTGTGCTCTTTTTATTCATTATTTGTTTAAATAAAGTGTGTTGTCCTAAATCGATGGATTTTTTACTCTGAATATGAGCCTCGGAACAACAAATGCTAGCAGGTCCGTGGTTATATCAAGAAGAATTGGGATCTAAAATACCAAGTAGAAATTGAAACTGTCTCAGTGAAAGCCAGAAGTGGAACGTTCCCGAATTAACTGTAGAGAACTATTTTATTTGGGCATTGAAAATTAAAGCTGCCTTAGCATTGAAAAGACTTAAATTAGTAATTTCGAGTATAAAACCAGAAAACTTAGACGTGACTGTAGAATGAGAAAAACGCTGACGCCGTAGCGTATATAAAACTTTCACTATCGGATTAATAGATGCTTCAGTTCTCCGCAGAAGAGAATGCAAAAATACTTTGGGAGAAAATAAAATCAACATTTACAGGACAAGCCGAAGATCGAAAAATAGCTTGAAAATACTGTTTCTAAAATTAAAAATGTATTTGAGTTACATGAAAATATTAATTCAAAATTTTTGGGAATGCAAAAAGAAAAACTTGAAAATGGTATATGTTTGTCTCAAACAGAATATATTGATTCCTTATTGACTAAACACAATCTAGAAAATTGTAAAGCAGTAAAAACGTCAATCATTAAAAGGGGCAGATAAAGATTTTGCGTGTACAAATGAAAAGATTGATACAACTTTGTATCAGGAATTAATTGGGGAACTTTTATATTTAGCGAATAGAACGCGTCCTGATATATCATTTGTAACAACTTATTTGTCACAATTTAACCGCGTACCAGAAAAAGGGCATTATCTTTTGGCTAAAAGGGTATTAAGGTATTTAAAAGGTACAAAAAATAAAAAACTTTTCTATAGCAATGATTTTGGAGTTTTAAATGCATATGCTGATGGTAGCTGGGGAAATGCAGAAAATGGTAAATCATTTTCTGATGGCGCTATTTTACTAGGTGATTCATTGATTTCTTGGAAATATCGTAAGCAAAGAAGTGTTAGTCTCTCTACTTATGAAGCAGAATTATTTTCTATTTCTGAAATTTGTAAGGATATTATTTGGACTGTAAATTTATTATCAGAATTAAAATGTAAACAACTTTTGAATAGTGCAGTGACTTTGAATATAGACGGTCAAGCTGCTATGCAGTGGATCAACTGTGCCAAATCTTCTACGAAACCCAGACACATGAACTTACGTTTCCATTTCATGAAGGATTTAATAAAGGACAGTGTTGATAATTTAGAATATTCACAAACTGATAATAGGATTGCAGATTTTCTTACTAAAAGTGTCAGTGAAGAAAAATTATTGTATACACTGAAAGTAATTTCCTAATGTAATGTATTATATATTGTTCTTTTGTACTTCATTCTTGTATTGAAAAAATGTTGCTCGCAGGAGGGGTGTGTTGGGTAGAGGCGAGCAAACTTTTTTTCTTATGTGCATGCGTATTAATTATTGTGGCGCAGCTGTCTCTTCTCCCGACACATCCGTCATTCGAGAGTACGGAGGTGATGATATACTATATGCTGTGTGATGGTCAATATGATTTCCTGTGTGCTCTTTTTATTTGTTATTTGTTTAAATAAAGTGTGTTGTCTTAAATCGATGGATTTTTTACTCTGAACAACATAA
This sequence comes from Stegodyphus mimosarum, assembly GCA_000611955.2. NCBI lineage: Eukaryota > Metazoa > Arthropoda > Arachnida > Araneae > Eresidae > Stegodyphus > Stegodyphus mimosarum. The sequence continues at coordinate 115,087 of KK113329.1, read as the reverse complement.
ACAATAACTACACTGAATCTGAAAATGTTTCCAAATTTCACACATCTGCAAAGCCAATAATGCCTTATTAACTGAATTTGTTGGCAAATGATGATTCAAATGTGAATATTGGAGACTTGTAAATAGTATAAAAGCACACCAAATTTATATCAGTGTGTGATCGTATGTGTGAATCGTATGTGTGCCATCGTATGTGTGAATTATAAATTAAGCCTATTATAAATTAAGTACAAATTTTACTCTGAACTGCTTAGTATGTTTATGCACTAATTTTTGAATTTTCTTAATTCATATATTTAATTAGCATCAGAACAAAATTTAATAATGTCTGTAATAATTGTAATTGAAAAAATTATATCTGAAATTTTAACAACCAGCTGAATATCACCTTTTTCATAATAACCACAATTGCCTAGTAAATATTCATTAGCAATGCTTACAATTAAGTGCTTCACAGTATTATTTTCAGTAACTTAAACATCATTATTTACATCTAACCTTCCACGTCCAGAACAAGAACCAAAATTTTTCAACTGCCAATCACTGTGCCAATGCCTGAAAAATTTTTAAACCTGAAATTAAAACCATTTTATAAAAATCTTTAAAAGAATGATTCAGGCATAACATTCTTAGATCATAACTTGGCCATATACACAAAATGTATAGTAAACTGCACTAAACGTAGGCGACCCGAACAGAGACTCGACGCATCAGGTGGTTCTTTAACGTTTATTCTCTACTCTACACGTATACACATATATACATATGTCCTATTATTAGGTGGACCAACCTTCAGCTTAGCTTACTGCATGAAAACTCAAAACGATCACATTCCTTCCTCTTTCGTTTCTACCTTAGAATACATCTGCTGCCAAGCAGCGCCATCTACATTCTTTCTTTTTCTACAAAATGTTTTATTATTTATTATTATCAATAAAAGAATATGCTGTTCAGTGCTGAATGAATTAGTTAACAATGGGAGAGAGCCAATGGCTGTGAAATCACATCATAACAATAAGAGAATTTATAAAAAATGAAATAAGGAGTTTTATTTTTATTGTATTTAAATTTTACTAGTTAACTTATAGTTAAGAATGATTATCTACTAAAGGTAATGCATACTTGCATCTCTGATGCACACTTTCTACAACTTAACTTTTGCTACTACAGTCTGTGTAGTCAGCTTGACAGGTACAAGCAATGACGCTTATAGTCATAATCCTTATCTTGCTTTCCTGCTACATGTGCAGCACATGTACATGTTTTCCTATAACCTGCATGATGCTTTTCAGTGCAGAAATATGCAATTTTATGAAGAACTAATTTGCAATAATATATAGCACACATGAAAACAATCTTAGTGCACTTTATAATATTAAAGTACAATGCTATGTTATCATTCACGAAAAATTGCATATATCAAATATATTTTATTGTTCATTTTAATACTATTTTAGGATTATTAAAACTCATCATCAACTCCGTTGGCTACTTCTCCATCTGCCTTTTAAAAATAGAACTTGTTACATTTGATATTTCATCAGCTTCTTCTATTTAGTAGGTATTTGAAAATTGCAAATTTAGAAAATGTTAAAAGATTAATTATATTTTTTGTAGTTGTTTATGTATTTGAAGTTGCTTATGTGGGTTAAGAATGATGACAATGTGACACAATATATATAAACATACTTATACCGTATCAAATTTGCTGAAATGGAAAAATACATACCTGAAAGCAATCTTGCAGTAGCATTTGGTTTAGAGCTCCGCGCTATCCACTGGGCACTTGTATTTACTCTGACTTCCTTTACCCATTTTTTTGCACTCTTCAATCGAATTTACACTTGATCGTATCATGAATACACAGTGAACTTTCCAGTTGTTGAAGCAGTAACAATGTTGACATTTCTCTTACAGGAAAAAATCGTATTTTAAAACAGCAATTATTTTATATATCAGATATACTATATGAAGATTTAAACGCCATAACTGTTTACACTCAGATGGCGGTACCACATACCGTATTTATCTTCTTTTTAAATCGCGCCAACGTAATAATTGCGCGAATTTTTTTTCTGGACATGCGCAGTAAGCGACATTCGTTTAACATTGATCAACTCAATGTGCGGTCTGCCATTACGCCCTCCTCTCCATCAAAATTGAGGAGCGGACTGAGTAGAGTCGAACTGTCACCTGTATGGTGCTCAAGCAGTATCTCCTTCTGTTAGGAGGTGTTGGCTCGAGGCCCTTGCCAACGACAGGCGCAATCTTGGACTCTTTGCCACGATGAATTTCCTGGGCTTCTTCTGATGTTACTGTCAGGCATGTGATATAAATCACAACACACCAACCGCTCGAAAGTCGATTAGAGGCAAAGTAAGTGCAGACTGTAATCCCGCCCATTATGAAGATGTCACATATCGAAAGCTAGGCCAACGTAAGCTATGTTTCAGTTTCAAAATTAAATATTTTCCTTAATTAAAAAGTACTGCATATGGAATATATGGAATCAGATAACTGCTCTAGCAGTGTACAGTTTGCTTATATGTTAGCTGATCTTTATTTCAAAACCGTTGGTGGTAGACATTTACAAAAATGTTTTAAGTTAGTCAAAGATTCATGTTTTCGTATTTTTAAATTAAGAAAGAAATAATCTTGTATAAAATACGAAATCTAACTTTTTGTATGTTCTTCCGATTCCTCTAGACTTACATATAAAAACATTTTGTACTCATAATAAAAAATACAACACAAAAAGTTTGACTTGCGCGATAAAAACTGGCCGATGCATTCGATATTAAAATCGAAAATCATATTCAAGGGTCGTATATACAGTGATGAGCCAAATGCTTGCATTGGCACGTAACTAAAACAGAATATCGTTTCTGATGTCAAGAAATATTACGCATTTCTGCGCGTATTGCTGTGGAAACGTATCAATGAAATTTTTTTCATAAGTGGAGATCTATTTACAGAATCTTACAGAATTCCTGCTCTAAAAAGCGTCAAACTGTGTTCCGCGGAACCTCGGGGTTCCACGAATCAAACCCCATTTTTCCATGAGTCAAAATACCAATTCGAAAATAAAATTATAAAGCACTCACACTAGTTGTTTAGCATTTATTATATAATTCATTAAAAATATAAAGATGCATTTAATTACAGATTAGTTTTAAACTTACAATGTGGTCAAATATATATGATATTTATGCCAAAGAGAATGAAATGCAGTACTTCGCAAAGCTGAACAGCTTTATAATGGAAAATGAACTGAATTTAAACGACAATGCTAAGAACTACACAGAGCAGCACCATTTTCAATTGAAGAAAAGTATTAAAAAAAATCAGAGGGGGTAAAAAGCTAAATATGATTGGATAAAAATATCCGTTCGAGTACTACGATTAATCAGAAAGCTTGCCAATGAAGGAACGGGACCAACTTATCGATACATCAAAAGATTCGACGTTCAAATCTAAATTTAAGCAAGAGCGTAGAGACATTAGGTTATTTCGGAAGAGGGAGTGATGAAAAATGAGCAACGCCTTCACCGGGAATCGAACCACGGACTTCTCGGTTACGGGTCGAGCGTGCTGACCACTACACCACGAAGGCATGCGAAGAAGGCAGAAGAAATACCTTACATACTCATCCTTTTAAAGGGACTCAGTCGCCAAATCCCAGTGGTGAAGAATCATCATCCACCACATGTTTTAGTTCGGGCGCCACTTGTAGAGACATTTGGTTATTTCGGAAGCAGGAGTGATGAAAAATGAGCAACGCCTTCGCCGCGAATCGAACCACGGACTTCTCGGTTACGCGTCGAGCGTGCTGACCACTACACCACGAAGGCATGCGAAGAAGGCGGGAGAAATACCTTATAAGTGTACCTTCTGAATTTTTGGTTGTAGATTCATGCAGAAATACGTGCGAATCATACGAATTCATGCAGAGTCTCTCACACATTTTAATGCCATTCGAAGCAATGTATTTCAGTGAAAAATATTTCTTAATGCATGCTGCAACAAAGTGACACCTGGAGGACAAATAAATGTTATCAAGGACTAAGCTACATTAATTTTATGTTACAAATTTCTAAGAAAAAATAATTTTCCTTAATTGTCTTTACATAAAGTTGCAAGGTTTTAGTTAAACTAACCAAGTTTTATTTTAATTTAAATCTGTCTATCTCCTCTCTGTTTCAACTTCCTGTCAGAAGAAGCGCGCGTTTTCAGCTTATGCTAATTTTTGAAGTACAGCCAAGTACTATTTAAGCCAGAGGTAGAAACCTCTTAGCGTGAGAGAGCTTTAGTCTCAGATCACGGCCACTCGGCTCAACGTTCGTCTGACCAGCTAGCAGTTTAAATTTATAAGCCATAGTGCTTACTACGTGATTGCATTGTAAAACAATTTGAAGTGCGTTAGTATTAGTATATCTTGCTACGCACCCTTTTAGGTAGAGGCCAATCTCCGCGAATCGCTCTGTGAGCCAAATTTGATTTAAGTTCCATTTTAATTTAGTTAAATTTATTTGATTGTTAAGTTCGACCCAAGTGCGGTCTTTTACTTTCTGTATCTCTCCCGAGTTGGGAAGTGTGTAACTAATAGTGATTTAATAAAAGAGGATTTCAAATCCCTTCAGGTGCAGTTACTATCCAGCCCAGCAGTACATCAGAAACAAAGCTTACATTTCATCAGCTCACTGTTCCAGTTCAGGACCTGAGAAGAAACACCCTGGTAAATATTTCACAATGTTCTCAAAAAACACACACAGAATACTCAGTCCTGATAAAGTACCTGTAACATATTGAGCTACTTTAAATATTGTTTTAAGATGTATTTTTTAAGAGTGCCATGATGTACCCCGAAGAAATCTTACAGTTCTAAGGGTTCATGTGTTTTAAGGCTTACCCTCATTTCATGTGTAACTTGAATACAAGCAATTCTTCTTTTCGTTGAGCAGGTGCTCTGTTATTTCACGTGCTCTGCCATAATTCGAATAATCCTTCAATGAATTTAAAAATAGGTATATGCAATTTTATAACTTTGTCCCAAATTACAACTGTAATATTTTCTGCGGAAAAAGTGATATCGGATTGAACATTGAAAAAAAATACTCTTTACATTTTAAGCATTAATTAAACGGCTTCGAAATCGTTCTAAAAATGTGTAAACACTCTATAGAAGTATATGTGCATGAACAACGGTTGTCAAAATAAAACCTACTTAAAACTTTTGTTGATATATTGTATATCCCTAGCATTACGAATCATATTACCAGTATGCAAATGAAGGTTGCATATAAATTCGCGGCGAATATTACTGACTTTATTCTAAAAAAGAGATCTCCTTGTTCTGTATTTATAAAAGCCATTCCATTCTTTAATATTCTTCTCTCTTCTTTTGTGTACAAATGTTCTACAATTATTTGCAGCTACACACAGACCGAAAGATCAATTTTTCTTACATAATTACCGTCTACTTCCTTCAAGTCACAAGGTTGTCTGTTCATAATAAAACAAAAGCAAATGTAAAATAATAATAAAAATAAAGAGTAATGTATAATATCCTTCACCTAGTCTAACTCCAAAGAAGCAGTTGACTATAAAGCGACAGAATAAATACATTTTCATCGCTACGTGCCAGCAGACCGTAACTGTTGTTTCGCCGAAATAAGAAAAGGTAACATTCAAAGAAGATTTCCGAATCGTCAGACTCAAGGTTTGCCAATTCAGAAGATGTGGTTTGCTAAAAAGATTCGATAAAAACGCCACAGCAAGTGCAAAGTTCCATTATTCGAGACTTATTAATTTTGCAATACACATACAGGTCATTCGGAACTTTTATGGACAAAACTGAAATATATTGTTCTTTTCTTTGGGAATGAATTGCATCAATATTTAACTCTTTGGAAAGCGCATTGTTACGCATTTGATGAAACGATGAATTTCAAAAATGCCGACAATTCATGTGGTACGTGAATTATGATAGCATTTTTAAATTTGATTCAGGTAAAGATGAAATGCTGTAAAGCTCACACTGAATGAGTTTTGATTCAAAACACCAGAGAGGTTGCTATTATTCCGAATCTTCATTTTTGCGGTATATTACATTTCAAATCAAAAGTCGATCATCATTAGTTTGATAGAATGGAAATTACAAAAAATCAAGAACTGAGTTCAGTTGCATAGATGTAGCCTGTAAAACTGAAAAATGAAAAACTTGGAGACTGTAAAACAGTGATTAAATTCTGAAATTTAATTTACAGAAATGAAACGAAATTAAAAACTAAATGAAAAATAAATTAAATGAAACATAAATTGTGGAAAAATAAAATTAAAAATGAATAAAAGAAGATAATTAAAAACTGAACTAAATTAATTTTTTTAAATTTTAATGAGGAAAAACAATTTGTAAATTAGGGAATATACATTTGAAATTAAAAAAAAATTATAAAATTTTTTAAATTAAGATAAATATTTAAAGTTTGAGTAAAAAATTAATTCTAAAATGAGCAGTAAAGAATTTAATAAATTCTAAATGCACGTGAGTATTATTGATTTAAAAGGAAAAGAAATATGTAGGTGATGGGGAGTATAAAAAGCTGTGAAAAGGAAAAGGGCGAGTAACAGTAACAAATCTTCATATATTTTGCGTACTAGAATAAAAACGGCCATTGTTTAGTAGCAGAAAATAATGCTGATAGCTATAACAAATAATAAATAATTTTAATAATTATTGTTTTATTTCGAAAACATTGTGCCCGCAGTTCCTTACCCGGCCTTATACCAAAATACATAAATACAAAAATGATATATAAACTTACAAACAAATAACACATATATATGTCAGATATAACAAAATACGATAACTGCTTTAAAGAAATAATTGGCAACCTCAAAATTAACCATTCTAGATTTGGTGCTCTCCCCCTAAATTCATCAGTTCTGTCAAATTCGAGATCCGTCTATTTTATATAACGCTACTTGAAATAGACAACTAAAACTAAAATTAATCAGTCACAGATTAGCTGTACTTGTACATCAGATTTAGTATAAATACTGTCGGCACAATAACGACATCATTTCAGGCAGAGAAGCATAGCGGCAGCATAGTGTTTGCAGGGAAGAAAAGAAAGAGGTAATTTTGCTTGTGACTCAGTATTTATACTTCGTAGGTACATATGTGAATCTAAGCCGTGATTGGTTAATTTTAGTTTTAGTTGCCCTTTTCAAGTAGCGTTATATAACATAAAAGGATCTCGAATTTGGAATAACTGATGAATTTAGGAAGAGAGCACCAAATCTAGAATGGTTAATTTTGAGGTTAAAATCCTAAGAAAAATCAACCTAAAAAATTTTAAATAAATAAAGACTTCCCCTCCCTCCCCAGGAACAAAAGAAGAGGAAACTCCCACAACAAATTCAGCATGGAAAAAATCAAGCAAAAAAAAAAAAAAAAAACATAAAAAGGAGTCATTTTTTGACTGGCTCGAAACGCAATTAATAAAAGTTAAAGAATTAGTTTCAGAATTCAAAAAGCTAAGAATATTATGGGAAAGCTCGAATTCGCCATGGCCGCAATAGAATACTTTACTTCGTTAGATTATGAATATAAACGCCCATCAGCAATATCAAGACATTATCTTAACATGCAATAGTTACCGCATCAAACACTGCAAATTCGATCTACTTCATCTGAGCTCAATGGAATTCACCTCTGCTTTAATTTACAGCGGACTCAATGAAGCATTTCTATTTATTTCAGTTTATAACCCTCCTTCAAATGTTATTACAAATAATGATACTAATAACTCACCTCTACAAATTTCCCCACGCTAATTGCTGGTGATCTTAATGCCAAGTACAGATCATGGAACTCGAGGAAAACTAATAGAAATGATACTATACTCAGCAATTATTTAATCAACAGCGACATAAAACTAGTAGCACACGATTCAACCTACCAGATATAACCAAGATGCAAACGGTGAAATTCTAAACATCATTCTTTTGAAAAATATCCCGCACACCTATCATCTAGATGATATCGAAGATTTATTCTCAGATCATCTCCCAGTCAATTTTGGCTTTTATGGTTTCTACCATCTGCTAGAAACTTATAGCACAAGAATTAACTGGCAAAAATACACAGAGCAACTCGTAGACGTACCTTGCAGGAATAACTTCCCCCACTGCAGCGATATAGAAGCAGAAATTTATCTTTTAATTAATAAAATGCAGCAGGCCATTAAAAATGCTTCTTATCCGTGTAAAACTGCTAACTACCTAACTTTACCTACCCATATAAAGGAAATCATCAAACAACGCAACAGAAAAACTGGAAAGCGAAAAACTGGAAGCTGTCAAGAAACCTTAGAGAAAAAAGTCAAGAAAATTATTTAAATAGAAAAAAATAAACTAGGAATTCAAAATTACAGATCCAATAAGTGGGAAATTTTATTAGAGAATTTAGAAATCCAAAATAATACGGTTTGGAAAATTGCTAAGTCACTACAAAAAGATCGGACCAATCACATGCACTCTATGGATTACGTGGGAAGAACATATCAATCTGAGCATGAAATTGTTAGTTTAATGGTGGATGAATTTGCGAAAGTTTTTCAGCCCCATCAATTAAATAACACAAATCATGAAGCCAAGATTCAACTTATAATAGATAGTATTAAAACTAGAATGCTAACAAATTATGTTTCCCTCACCTCTCCAAGTGAAGTACGAAAAATTATTAAGAAGCTAAAACCTAGAAAAGCAAAAGGATACAACTAAATTAATAATGGAAGCTCTAAAAGCCCTACCAAGAAGATGTATTGTAAATCTGACAAATATATTTAACGGCTGCATCAAACAATATTTTCCACAACAGTGGAAGCATTCCATTGCAATCACTCTTGTGAAACTAGGAAAAAATCCAAGAAATGCTTCTAGCTGTCGCCCGTTCAGTCTGCTACCAGTGATGGAGAAAGTAATAGCAAAAAGCTTTAGCGCCTGATTAACCGACAACCTGGAAAGATTAAATTTAGATGACCTGCAATTTGGATCCCGTAGTGGATACAGTATCACTCATCAAATTTTAAACTTTGTTGAAATCATTTCACTTGCACTCCATAAAAAGAACGGAGTCGCTGCATGCTTCCTCGAATTTGAAAAAGCTTTTGATCGAGTGTAGCATGCAGGACTCATTCACAAATTAACAGATTTCCTATTACCAGTCAGTTTTATCAAAATTATAATGTCTTATTTAAAACGCAGGACATTTCAAGTTCGCTGCGGGGATACACTCTCAGCCAAAAAAGTAATTCATTGTGGCGTCCCATAAAGTAGCGTACTTGTGCCAAAATTAGTTAATATATTTAAAAATGATCTCCCTCATCCTTTGAATTCTAAAGTTCTCAAGTACGCGGATGATACCGTGATACCTAACTGAAACCCGAAATCCTCAACTGGCAATACTATTACAAGATAGTGCCAATATTGGAAAATTAGCTGCTTCATGACAATTTACCCATTAATCGGCCGAAAATCAAAACTCAGCTTAAAAATAAAGAAAACGCTCTATACTTCATAAATTAGACCCATCATACTATACGCAGTTTCTGCTTGCCCAACTGGAAACAAGACAGAAAGATAAAAGCTTAATATTCTATAAAACAAGATTTTACGTACTATTGTTAATGCTCCACGGTATGTTAGAAATCAATAAATTCATGCTGACCTGGAAACAGAGACTATCTACAATCAAATTCTTATTACAGCACACAATGTTTTCGAATCTACGCGAAATAGTCCATATGAAACATTAAAACAAATAATAGATTACGATCCTACAACTGAAAACGCAGTAAAGCGACCCAGATCGATCCACCACAATGTTAAGCAGTGGTGATCATATAGTATTTTCATAATTTTTAATCTTTAATTCATTATTTTATTACTTATTTGCCTGACAAAGCAGGCTTGAAGGAATTTGATTTGCCCTGGTAAAGAGAGAATGGACTTTGCCGTTTATTTTACTTTTATTCTTAATTATTTTATTTTAATATTGTATTTATTGAATTATATACTGATAAACTAAATTTCGAAGTCGCTTACTACACACATGACTGATTTCAACCAATAGGTAGGTTCAACTTTAGAATTCACGTGACTGGCCGCCTCATACCACGTGACGTTGTGCTCTCGCTTAATACTCAAAATTCACTCCTACGTTCAGTATCCCTGCAATGATACAGATACCAGGGCCATCATACTCAAAGCGGATGCAATCACCAACCCAAATGTGTCAGATGTGGAGAAGGACATTTCTCCTACTTATGTGAAAATAAAAACAACAAAGACATACCACCACCCTGTGTAAAATGAACTGAATGTTGTGATTCTTCCCACACCTCGAACTTTAGAGGTACAAAAAGTTAAAAATAATGAAAAAGACAAACCTAAACTCTACCCCAGTCGCGTGGTCGAAAATAAGTCCTGCGCGCAGACACTAAACACAGGACTGAATACACAAATTATTGATGAAGCGAAAAAAATATTTGCCAATCTTGAGACACTTGTAGAAGTTTTCAAAACCTCAGGCATTCAAATCTCACAACAGTTAAAACAAAGCATTAATCAAGATACCCGAACATTGAAAATGCAAATAATGGGGCCAGCACAAACAAACTAGAGCTCCTATTTGTCTCATGATTTGGAACGCTCAAAGCGTTATCCATAAAATTACGGGACTCCAAAACTTCCTAATTAATTATGATATAGACATCGCACTTGTGATCGAAGCACACGCAACACCGCGCAGAAGTATTAAAATCATCAATTATCGACTTTACAGATGCGCGAGTCAGAGGGGGGAGTAGCAATTTATGTAAGAAATTCGCTACAGTGCTGCTTAGTAAATGAGGGCGGCAATAATGGATGTGAAATTGTCACTGTCTCGGTTCTTCTGCCCAACTATGGAGTTGTATACTTCAGTTCATTTTACAACCCGCCGAATAATATATTAAGCGACAGTATCCTGAAAAATATTCTCCTAGATGATAAGCCAGTCATCCTGGCCGGAGACTCCCCGCTTTTCAACCTTAAACACAAAAGTTTTTGAAATTAACGACTACATAGAAGGGACTAAAATGTTACAAGAAAGGAGTTCCCTTTCATACTTACTTCATAAATTCCGAAAAAACAATAAAAGCGATTATTAAAAGTTACCACGTAACACTAACATTGAAATTACACAAAAAGAAATTTTGGATATGGGAATCCCATTACTTAAAATGAGACAGCTATAAAGACGGAAATGCCACCCCACTACCCCTGTTTGTAGCTGAATGTAAAGAAACCAGGAAGGTAAAAGAATTTATAGAATAAAATCAGTAAGAGGATTGGACGTTTTTGTTGATACTTACTAATCTCGGCCAGAACCCGTGCAGTGCCACAAATGTCAAAGATATGGGCTCATACGGGAACTGTGTCACTACAAGGAAAAATGCCAAAAATGTGCAGGAGCTCACGAATGCTACTTGTGGAAATAAAAAAAGGAGGAAAAACCGGCAGTCTGTGCGCTTTACGAAGGCCCGCACGTTTCATCTTACAAGGATTTTTCTCAACATCCAGATGATATTAAAAAGAACAAACCAAATCACAAGAAAATATATCCTGAGTAACCTCAAAATTTTACAGTAAATGAAAATTAATTTCCGACACTACCGGGTTCTAAAACAGATGAAGTTCAAAAAGTTAACTCTGCATGGAAAAAAAAGAAAACCCACATACAGAACACTTCTTTTTTGATTGGTTAGAAATATAGCCACAAAAAGCTAAAGAATTATTTATTAAGTTTAAACAGTCTAAAAGCATAATGCAAAAAACAAAAGTAGGCATAGCTTTTGAGTATTTTTCAAACCTCAATTATGAATTTTAACACCTACAGAATATTAATATTATAATCGCAGCTAACACCAGCTTTCTAAAAGTCTCTTTCTTTAATGCTTACGGCATTAAAAAACAAATCCATGAGATTGGAAACTACTTGGATAAGCATCAAATAGATGTAATGCTTCTAAATGAGACCTACTTAAAACACTGTGCCAAGTTCAAATTTCATGGGTACTCAGTTATAAGAAAAGAAAGGACTCATAATTTGATGAGCTCAAAGCACTCCCAAGACATCGCATTGTGTTATTAACTAATATATTTAATGCTCGTATACGGCTAAGCTACTTCCCCCAACAATGGAAGCACACTATAATCATAACAATTCTCACACCAGGCAAAGATCAGAAATATATAACTAGCTACAGGACCATAAGTCTCCTGCCTGCATTCGGCAAAGTATTCAATCGAATTTAAAAAAAAAAAAAAGGAATTGGCTTTAGGAAAGGGCACAGTACTATCCATCAGGTAATAAATTTAATTGAATAATACATCACAGAAACGTTCCAGGGAAAAAGGGCAGTCGCTGCGTGCTTCCTCGATTTCGAAAAAGCTTTCGATCGAGTGTGGCACGCAAGACTTATTCACAAACTTAGTAATTTTCTTCTTCCTACCAGTTTCATCCACTTAATGATTTCCTACTTAAAATGAAGAACGTTTCAAGTCCGGTGCGGCGTTTCCTTCTCAGCCAAGAAAATTATATACAGGGGCGTCCCTCAAGGCTCGGTCTTGGTGCCGAGTCTTTTACACATCTTTATCAACGATTTCCCTCACCCACTTCAAGGCAAGCTATTAAAAATGCTGATGACACGGTTATTTTAACAGACCCGAAACTTGTCATTAATGACCTGCAATTTAAAGTCAATATAGTCACCAAATCGTGTGAAGACTAGAAGATAAAGCTTAACTCTAACCAAATGTTGTATAGTATTATTCCACGGATACAGGAGATATTTAAATATTAATGACATAATTCCTACTGCAAATTTGTATAAATATTTGGGTGTGACAGTAGATGAAAGACTTTCATTTAAGTATCACATTAAGGAAATTCTTAACAAAGCTAACGCAGCATTCATGGCCTTCTATTGCATCATAGGAAGAATATCAAAACTTAACAAAAAAAAATTAAAAGAACCATGTACCTCACATTACTTCGTCCAATGATTTTATACGCCGTTCCAGCATGAGCGACAGCTAATAAAACATACAGAGCCAAATTAGATGTTTTCCAGAACGATATTCTGCGTTACCATCGTAAACGCACCTTGGTTGGTAAGGAACTCGCAAATTCAAAATAACCTGCAAATCAAGTCCATTCAAGAGCAGATATTAATAATTTCGCATAACATTTTCAAAAGTATGAGAAACTCTCCCTACAGTGCAATACAGAATCTCATAAACTACGACCTATCAATAGAAAATGTCGCTAAACGCCCAAGATCCATTCACCACAATGCTTCGTGGTGATACATATATGACTAAATAGTTCAAGAATTATGTGTTTTAGCGTTTTTCGTATTTTTAACCTGACAAAGGTTTATAAACTTTAAGCTCCTGGCAAAGCAGGACAAGGACTTTGCTTTCATATCATTTTACTAGTTTCATCTATTTTTACGTATTTTACTCAACTGAATTTTTAAGCATATACGAGGAAGTATTGTGAAAAACAAAACTAATCAAAACTCTGTTAATATCTGAAAATTTAGACTTGAATTAACATAATTTATTAAAAAGGCTTCTGATTCGTCCCAATGCATTACGTGTTCTGAAAATCTCAACTGGAAAAATTAAGTTTATTTAAAAGAAATTCAAGATTTTAAATGCAATTTCTCTTTACTTTGCTGGACTTTGTGTCTTTTACCTTAGCTTGCGTATACGAAAAATGTTGTCGAGTGAAATTTACTTCAAAAATTATAAGAAATGTATACTAATTTGGATTCGCATGTATCACGTGATCGAAAGTGCTCTTTCGATCACGATTTACGAACTTTGAGCTTCGAAAAGATTATAAAATAAATCTTAGGCTGAACTGTTTTAAACGTTATCGACGACTGGATACGGCCTTGAAGATTAAAGACATGCTACGTAATTGGCTATAATTGCTATGTAGGAACTTTAATCTCAAAATGCATGACTTTGCCTCCTCAACGATACACGCATCCGGGTGAAAGACGTACAAATGTACATCTAAATTTTTAACTACCGCAAATGGTCAATAGCAAATAAAATCGATTGGTGAAAACAGTTTTGTAGTTGAGGCCCAAATGACAAAAGACTGATTTACGATCTACTGGACGTTGCTAGTCGTCTGTCATCGCATCCTCACCCGCCAATGAGATTTCAGAGACAATGCGTCTCAATGTTTGCTATTTTTATTGTATTTTATCTTACTGTACACACCTTTATGGTGGAACAATCTGATGAGACCTTAAGTGTGAGGCCCCTCGTGGCATTCCGTGATAAGCTCTAGTAACAGCGGAATTAATTCTTGCTGTAAACCAGAATACGCAACCAAAGCATCAAAGCATCAACACTCTGCCAAAACTGAAGATATTATCTAAAGACTTTTTACTGATCTTAACGGCGTAGATGGTAATTTTCTACAAGTTATCATAGGTAATATGTATCCTGGTTCGAGCCAAAATTGTTGACTCTAGCGACATAACATTAATTACTGGATTTGTACCTAGCTGTAACGTCATTATTTTCTCTCTATATATGTAAATAATTGATTGTTGCAATGCTGTGCCGTAAAAATTAATTTTGTAATTTGATTTATTACTGTATGCAGCTGAATTTGTTTTTCTTGCATTTGCTTTATTGTTTTACTTTGGCGTGTTTCCCTTCTCTCTTGACATATTATACTATATACCTGTTTACGTATATGTTCTGATATCAGAGGACAGGACTTTCGAGACATAAAGTTATTACTTCCAGCTAAAAGGATTTCAACGAGAAACAATGTAATTTGATCTACCGGTAAAGACGAAACGGATTCTAAATCGATAAGTCTTTGTCCTGAAATTTTGACCTTGGCAACAAATTCTTAGAGAAAAGTAATCAGCTTTTCCTGCCAAAGAAAAAAGGCGCAGAGGTTATTGAAATGGGAATACGTCGAGAATAAGTCATTAAACGAAGAAAAAAAAAAACATTCATGAATATCGGAGTACATTAAACTACAAGAAGACATTAAAACTTTTCCTTAAGTTTATTAACATTTTACTAGGCAATAACTTAACGGTAGAAAAAAATAACTTTTAAAGAGTTAGTACGAAATATTAATTTACAAAAACTTTATTTCGGGAAGAAAAGAATGTACAGATGTAAATAAACGACTTAACCGAGTGGATAAAAAATAAATACACGTAGTATGTGTGAATTTTAAATACAGACAGATAGTAAAAGAGAAAAAAAATACTGTAAAGAGATGACGTAGTATGACAATAACAAGAAATTTACAGCCCAGATTATTTAGATATGGAACATTTAAATCTTCGAATCCCATGCACCTTAAAAAAGATCTCAGATTTAGAAAACTTCACGTCAAGCCTTAATATATGTATACGAATATATATAAATATATTTACTTTGGTTTTGTTCCTTTTCTGGAATCTACATTGCGTCACTTGCAAAATTAACCCACATGTCATCTGCGTTGCTATAAACTCTAGTTCAGTCGCCGTTCAGAACTTAAATAAAGGATTAAACCTTTACACATAGCCCTTTGTTGAAATGTGTAGTCGCTTTCCTACCTTCTTCTTGCTGTTCAGATGCGTGTCTTATTGCTTTGCTGTATCATCTGCTGTCTCGTAATGTGATAAACTGTGGGCGCTTGTCACACCCATAGTGATGTGAAAAGGAGAATATGTGTTCTAAGAAATCGCACCCTGTAACCAACAACAACTCTAAACATGCGGCTATGAGTAAGAAGTAAACTGGTGTCATCGTCTACAAAATTATCACACACATCCACACACACTCACACATACACACTCAGAGGTACCTTAAGCGCGGGTAATAATCACCATCCAAATCTTTAATTTTCTGCAACGTTTTGGTAGTTTTTCAAAGTCTTCGGTCCCAAACCTTGGTGGCCGCGAATCCAAAAACACATCAACTTCATTTCGGACGTCCTGTGCAGAATGGAAGACAGCACCGGCAAGATGTAACTGCAGGTGTGAAAAAAAGTAAAAGTCTGAAGGAGCCATGTAGAGGCAAAATGGCAGGTGTGGCAAAAGACTCCATTCGAATGTATACAGAATCGAGCCGGTGAATGCAGACACATGTGTATCTTGCATTACCTTATTAATTTATAACTACCTTTTTGCGCAGGACCTCAGTTCGACGTTTTTCCTCGATAGCAGCGTCAAGACGAACTAGCATCTCGCTGTATTGTCGAGAGTTTTACCCTTTTTCCAGATACTTTTTGTGGATAATACCATGGCAATTCCACCAGACACAAAGCATGATCTTTTTGTTAGTCAATTTGCGCTTTACCACGCTGCCGAGGGGCTCACTTTGCGCAGACCAACGCGCTTTATGGCCTGTGTCGTTGAAGTAAATCCACCTTTCGTCACAAGTGACTGTCCGGTCCAAAATTTCGTCCTTGCGCTGATATTCGAGCAGATTAGTGCATGCCCGAACACGTCCTAATGGACATGGCATTAACGTCTATGCGCTGATATTCGAGCAGATTAGTGCATGCCCGAACACGTTCTAATGGACATGGCATTAACGTCTAACTTAGCAAGCTCTCCAGTAGCTGCATTTTAATCTTCTTCCACAAGTTCTCTCAGGCGGGTCTCATCAACATTAGTAGGCCGGCCAGAGCAAACTGTTTCTTGAATGTCATAATCCTCGTTTTTGAACTTTCGGTACTAAACCTTCATCTTTAGGTACTAATGATACAACATTAGTACCTAAAGATGTAGAATACAACAATAATACAATAATGATAACCTAATGATACAACATTAGTACCTAAAGCTGTACACATGATTTGGTGGCACTGTATAGCTGACTTTTTGCAATAGTGGAAGTAAATGATCGTTCTAATCTGGTAGTGTGATAATTCCATTTCAGACATCCTGTACTTAATGATAACGATATTTTTTACAAACTTCACAACACAGTGTCCTAAAGCATGTCTCTTTCTTTCAATGACAAAAGTCGCTTGACAAAATACGATTAAACACAGCAACACGAACTGTTTGTCCAATCGATATTTGCGGTGGCGGGAAATTTTCGTTAAAACCTGATATATCGTACCCACAAAAAGTCCTCCGCTGGCTCGCAATCGTTGGTCACAGACATATACTTCCTATTACAAAAATGTTTTAAATGTGGCAAAGATTCACGTTTTCGTATTTTTAAATTAAAAAAAAAATAACTTTGTCTAAGATGCGAAATGTAACTTTTTACACGTTTCTCCGATCTTTATACTTTTGTACTTATAAATAATAATTACGCAAAAATTATACCAACCGCTAAATTAACCACCCAAACCCAATTCTACATTATTACGCCCCCCCCCGAAAAAAAACTTTTGATTATGTAACGTATACAAAATTCAACAATATGTGTGTCAACAAAATTCTACGTATAAAAAAATTTGCACAGATTTTATGAGCCTAACGGAAATGACGCCTTCTTGGAAAGCTTTAAAGAGATAAGATTTTATGATTTATAACATGCTTGATAGAATACATGGCATTAACGTCGCGGTCAATTAAATCAAAGATTAGTCAGTTATTCGCGGTCAGTTAAACCCATTCGCGATCAGTTAAATTAAAGAAAATGCAATCGATTCAATAGATCGAAGCTGCTTTTAGAGAAGAGTATGTAATGTTTTAACTAAATTTCATCTAAGCAATGACGGGTTGAGGTAACGAGTGACTTTTCGTCTGCTTCCAGAGTATGTTTATTATTTAAAATTTAATTAACTTAAATTTGGAAGGGATAGCTTGCAAAGGGTCCCTTGTGATTGTCACTTGCGGGAACCCATGAATACACTTCTCAATCATCTTATCTTTTCTGTCTTCCCTCATAAATGTCCCGCCAGAAATATATCTCAATTTCGCATGATATGCAATGTAAGAGTAGAAAGCTAATATTCAAGTGTTTTGAGTTACTTCAGACAACGGCGTGTTCTGCCGTTCGGCCACGTTGTTTCTTAGAGTTAAGCTTGCTCTTTTACTGCCGTGCACATTAATTGCCGTTTTGTATACGTCGGTGGCTGGGCTAAGAGCCAGCTCCCGTTATTTATATCGATACAGCTTCGGTTGATTATTTAACTTAGTTTTAATTTCAGATTTTCTATTTTGAGTTGCAGCCAAAAGTATTGGCTCAGTTTGTAAGCACCAATAGTGCCGTCTGTAAATTCCTTCTGAATTGAATAAAAGTGTCTTTTCACATTTCCTATGTGTTGTTACTGATACAGCTGAAATTAGAGAATAGTCGCTTTACCGTTCAAGTAAAGATCTACCAGTAAAGTAAAGTTAAATTAGCTAAAATCTTAATGAACTATTATTCATATTCTGTTTTTGAGGTGAAAAAAACTCTCCTTTCAGTTTTAGCATTCAATACTCCCCGGTTCAACTAAGTTTACATATAATACATACACACATATACAAATGTATATTTATTACATATATATATAATGCTTTTTATGAATCCAGCTAGTGTCATTTCACGGGTCCTGCTAGTATTTAAAAGTAATAAAAAACAGCGTTTATTGCTTTTAAATTGTTTAGTTATAATAGCCTTAAAAAAATTCGGATAAAAATTAAAAAGAAACATCCATATATAAACATAGATTGCTCATCTAAGACAGCGTTTCTCAACCTGTTAGTACGCGTATCCCCAGAGTTAAGTGAAATGGGGTTCGCGGAAAAAGAGATGTAATGATGAACACTGATAGATAGATTGAATCTAAGAAAAAAGAAAAAAAAATATGTTTTAACTACTGGAATTTCCTAACCAAATTATATTTCCTTATAAAAAATCAAAATAATTAAATTGAATCTGAAATAATTTTAATTTAGAAATATATGATGAATGTTTTAAATTCAGTTTACGATATATATATATATATTATCTACAGGACCCGTACTTGTCGGAAGGGATAGGACCATCAGCCGATACCTTACAATAATAGGTACATTTCAGTCATCCTTACACAAAGCGGGCAGGCAATTTGGTATTGTTTCCTGTAATAAAATTTGATTTCTGGGAAGAATTTGGGACATTCCTAGTGTTACTCGTCTAATTGGTTGTAAATGTCCATTCCTTTGTCTCAGTATTGCCAACCGTAATACAAATAAAGAATTTGTAAGATAATTTATACTTCATGAATATAAAATTTCGGAGTGAATTAGTACACTATAATTTCATATTATCAATATGCGAACTCGAAATATTGATAAATTATAATAACATACAGTCCACTTTAAAATACGGCCATCAAATTAGACACTCCTGCTAAAAAAATAAGCAACAAAGGCAAAAAACAAAAAACAAAACTATTTATTAGATATGCGTGAAAGTGATCCAAGATGTTGATGTACTACACCACACAGCAAACAATAACTCAAACAATACATAGCACATAATAATAAAGATATAAAAAAACACATGTATTACGACCATCACATCGCGAAAGACCAAATGAGTCGAAAGAATCTGCAATGGAAATATCACGCTAATAACAGGTATGGTACCCTCTTAGCTGAAATGCACGCTTGAGTATGGCGAGGCAAGCCGGCAATAGTGTCGTTGATCGCTTGTTGTGGCAGTAGTACCCATTCCTGTAGTAACGCATGCCGGAGTTCGTGGAAACTGCCTGGCGGCACACTGCGAATTGCTATCCGTCGTCCCAACATATCCCCCATATGCTCTATGAGATTCAGAGTGATCTAGTAGGCCACAGCAGATATGGAATGGTTTTACTCTCCAGAAGACGAAGACGAAGTAGAAATAAAGACGAAGTAGATGTCTGTAATCAAATTCAAATTGTAAATCTGTTATATTTTCCTTAGTTAATATAGCTTTAGAAATTGTTGTAAAGTTGGCCTTAATCAGGAATTTAATGAAGAAAGTCATTCAAAAAAAATTCTAGAAGTTTAAAATTTTGATACTAAGGACTTCTAGTGGATAATTTAAACTCTTAAGCAAGGTCGGTTAAGACCTTTATTTGCGAGTAGTTATATTCTGGTGGGGAAAGATGTAAGGTTTACCTTATGTTAATTAACAGTTATTTTTTGTATCTTTCCTATCTTAATCTAATTTCAGCTTACAATTTCCTGCCAGAATGTAATTTCAGAAACGCAGAGAATGCAAATGAGAATGAGTACTATTTAAGTCGTGACTTAACCGACTTCATAGGCCCTTGCTAGGCTTCGCCAATTTAATTAATACTTAGGGGCCAACTAGTTTGATTCTAGCTTGGCTATATTTCTTAAGTTATTAGTTCAAATTATTAGTATTTAAGTTCAAGCCCGAGTGGCGGCTTTATGTAAAGTTCCAAGTCGGAACTGATTGTAAATATACTGAATAATAAAGGGTTTTAAACCCTTCTCAAGTCTTACGTGTTCTGTTCACACTTAAGCGACTATTCGCTTGTTAAGTGTTCGTGGGGATCGAAGTTAGAACTTTTAAGAGTTGAACCTCACAAAGTAAAACGTTACATACAAGTTAGTTACATACCTTTCTTCTGGTTGTTCTAATGAAGATGCTGTTAAAGTCTCCTATTGCATCAATTTCCGTGTCGCGGGAAATTATAAAAATTAAGCGACTGGTGGAAAAAAAATTTTTTTTTTCTTTCTTTCTCAGTGTTAAAGAGACAGACTTTTGTTTTTTCGGTAAGGAGTATGTTCAAAAATTAATGCTGTCCCTCTCTCCAGTGACACAGTCTCTCGCAGAATCAAAGTAATATTTGATAATATGGAGGAAATGATGCTAAAGGAAATCAATAACAGTAAATATTTTCTTATTCAAGTTGATGAAAGTACTATGTAGCAAGATTTGCTTTTTTAATAATTATTCTAAGCCACTTGAAAGAAAATTAACTTGTAGAAGGACTTTTGTTTTATTATCAGCTTTCTGAGCATACGACAGGTGCGGATATTTTCATGCCATTCATTCCTACTTTACTAAAAATGGAGTAGAGACTCAGATGTGTCGAAGCAGTAATGTGGACACATTGTTGCATCCATCATCAAGCTGCATCATCGAAGCCCCTTCCTTACTGGTATGAAAGAGGTTTTAGATGATTCTGGTAAGAGTGGTTAATTCTGTCAAATTATTTCAAGAGAATTCAAGAATTAGTTCACAAAAGCCTACTCCGTCATACTGAGATTCAATGTTCTCGGAGTGAGGTTCTTACAGGTTTGTTTGAGTTAAGACATGAAGTGTTCTTCGAGAACCACCGTTTTTGACTTTCATTTAAATCATGAATGATTATGAATGGTTTCAAAGCCTTGCATACCTGTGTGCACAAAATTACAACAGCTAAATTTGCCTCTTTAGAACAGCGCAGTAACTACATTCCAAATTACAGACAAAATAGTCTTTCGTTAAAAACAAAATCGAGTTATGTATTGAAAACAACCAACTTGAAATGTTTTAAATCTCTCTGAAGCAGAATTTCACGTATATCAAGAAATTAAGAAACATTTTAATGGGCTAAAGGCAGCTTTCGAAAATGCTTTCCCAAACGTGCAACAGATAACCACTGGATTGCATTTTCTTAAGTGAAAAGTACTCGCAATGTGAATCTTCATCAGTCCGAAAAAAAATTACGCTATTTGAACTGCAAACGGATTCTTCAATTAAGTTAGAATTTGAAGGAAAATCTCTCATCTTATTCTTAACTGACTTGAAAGAAGAATATCTTGAACTAACAGAATTGTGATTCACAATTTCTCGTCCTACACTTACTTAAAAAGTAAAGACAGGAACAGATTTTCCAGAGTAATTTCGAACTTGAGACTGTATCTGTCACCCTCCAATTCGTATTTTAAACTATTCAGTGCTAGCAAACAGCTTCAAATTTCTCATTAAATGTTCTTATATTTTTTAATTTAATTAAATGCGTATAATTCCCAATGCACACCATTTTTGCTTTACTGGTAAAAATAAAAATGTCTCTGTTTTATAGTGTTACTTCTATACCTGTACACGTGGATATTAGTAATTATACGCAATGGGAATTGGGAAGAGTACCTGAAGTAGTGATGATAGGTCAAGGGGTACGCGGGAAAAGGTCTCGGAAACGCTGATTTAAGAGAAGAGATGACGGCTCCGGTTTTGCTCCTTTTTAGAGAATATTGTTACGAATTTTGTACATAGATAGATGGTTTTGGTGCAATTTTATGTGAACTGTTTGTAGTTTTCTGTATGTAATGTAATATGTAACATGAAAATCCAGAAAGAGGATACTCTGACAGAAAAATAAGAATAGAAGGACAAGTCTATTTAACACTGAGTAAATGGCTATCTCACTAAATTGGCGGGATATCGCCAAGCTGGCAACGGTTTTGGAGACCCATTTTTGTCGCCCAATTTGGAAAGAAATCGACAAAAGTCGCCAACTTCTTAATAGATATTGTAATTGAATAAATGTAATGGGTCACTCTATTAGCTGTAACCGTATCTGGTTCTCATATGCCTTTCAGTAATTTCAAGAAGCAGAACGTATAGAAATATCTCAGCGGCCGGGTGAAAACTATATAAAGAAGGAGAGCATCCACCTTTAGTAGTTGCTGTTGTTGTGAGTTGTTAGCTCGGAGTTTTGAAAGCTTCGCCTTTAGATGCGCTTTACTTGCGCTGTGTTTAACGGTCTTAGTAGTTTGAAATGTAACTACTGATTGTATTCTGTGATACTATGGACACCCGTACGAGTATTTATGTGGTAAGTTCCAGAACTCTGAAGTGCTTCATTTGATAAAATAAATTTTATCAACCTATCATCGGACCTGTGTGCATTCAACCTATTACGAACGCAACAATATTTTGAGTTCGCTTTCATACAAGCAGTTTTGCACACTATTGAGACATGCGGCCGTTCTTTATCTTGATGTGAAGAAACTTTCATTTCCTGTCTACTTAAACATCCTTTTTTTTCGAATGGCCATTATTCATTCCAGTACTTTGACACAATTTTTTTTTAAACCATAGGAAGCGAGAACGAACGACGCACTGCAGAATCTACGTTGTCTGAAATATTTGTTAAGTTTCTGCAGCTGTTTTCTCAAGGTGAAAGCAAAATGGATGGCATAACTGTTTACAAACACAGAGCATTTTTCAAAGTAGAGCTAAGTTTAGTGGCGATAAATAAATGCAAGCGAAACGCTACACAGCAAAAGATGAATTCGGTGCCCTTGAATGAAACGAACTCTATCCTTCTGCTCGTCCTGAATCATCCTTTCTCTGTTGCATTTTTTCATTTTAACTAGTGCCATTGTTTGCTGATCAGTCAACCACGATTATTTCCTAGCGGTGGATTTGTCTGAACGGCTGTTTGCGTGAGAACCGCTTCATAACGGTGCTACACTGTTGTTATTCAAGTTGGTTGCTGCTTGAAAAGATGAAAACTTTAACGGGGCCCCGACTTAAGGCGGTTATTTTCTGGCGATGAAATTTAATTGTCTGAGCAGTTTTACGTCTTACGTAATCTTTCGTTTTTTAGATCTGAAATGAAATTAGACCGTGAACTTAATGAAAATGTCAACAAAAACTAAATCTTGGATAGTCTATCAATTATTCAATTTTTCATACCATTGTCTAATAATATATATCCTAATAGTATAATATCCGATTTTCCTTCGGCTACCAGTGTATATATCGAATTAAAATTTAAAAAAAGATACTGTCAGCTATGGAATGTTTCGATTTCCCCCTCCCCTTCCGTCCAGCCCATGAAAATAACACTAAAAATTGCAACTTTTGAAGTTAAATATCTCAGTCCACTTTTGTCGTACGGCAACTTTCCCAAATATACGTATAGGAACCGGGAGACCGCATTAAAATTTCGATTTCGCTAATTGCCCAAAATTCATTTTTTTTTAAATTTTATTTTTTTTAAATTTTAAATTAACCCAAACATGAAAATTTTCATTTAAAACACTTCTGTAGCTAGAAGTATATGTCCAACGATTGCGAAAATAAAGGCCTGGTAAGCGAAGTAGTAAATATTCATATATATATATATATATATACTGGCACAGTTGATTGCAATAAAAAAGGAAGGTGCATAATTAGATGTTATAGCAGTCCCATATACAAAATTTCGACGTTCTACGGCTAATCGTTTTTAAGTTACAGATACATACGGTACTTATGTAAATAGAAACGTCACGAAAAAAAATCTATTTTACAAGTCGTTTTAGAATAAAGAAATCTTTAATCTGTTCGTAGGTACAGATGTCATGTAAAAAAATATTCAAAATGGATTCGGGAAAGGTCAAAATGGATATTACCAATGAAATATGAAAATTTTCGCGATTACGATTTGTACGAGGAAATAACAAATGAAAGTTGCTCTCTAGAAATTCTCCAGAAAAGCTGCTGCCCATGAAAGAGGCTGAAGGAATCCCGAAGGAAAAGAAATGCTACAGTGGAATAACTATACACAATCAATTAAAAATTATTAATCGATTCATAATTTAAATAAATATAGAAAACTGTAAAACAAAACAGAAAGTGTTCAAATATCTTTTCACTCCTCAATGAAAATTATTTAGCTACGTAATCCATGTTTTACGAAACATTCTTCTAGTTCTTTCGGTGTTTGAAATATACGTTTCCAAAATTACAGTTTACGCATGCTCCGTATGTCGCGACACTGTGAAGATTTCTGTCTTTTCGAACAGCAGCCGACTTGCATAAGGGTGACACCGTTATGAAGATGTCCCGTAACTATGCAACTGGAGAGAAAACAATCCAGGCAGTGAGACAAGACTGGAGAAAATGGACACGGAGGAAACGATAACACTCGCCATGGCCACTTATATGACATAAATCCAAAACGCAAAATGCAAAATACAAAACTGCAAATGGATCATGTTCTCTTGAAATATTGCAATAATAAGGGAACTTCTGAATTTAACCAGGATCTGGAAAGTTCAGGGTTTCCAAAGGAAAGGGGGGAGCAAGTACTACGCATCCGGTTTCTTGGCTCCGGGAGCGTTTGTAAAGAAAGGAGAAAAAACAGCTCACAGTGATTGTTTTTTTGGTTTCCGCAGGGAAGGGGGAAATCTCGGAACTGCTTCGCAAACGCGGACGTCTGAGCAATGACTAAGACGAAACTCGTTCCTCCCTAGCAGAAATTGAAGAACTTAAGCAAAGCTTGCATGAAGTTCCCATTCAGGGGGCTTAAGCCATCTTTATATTTTCTACCGTAGTTGATTTCTGTCTTATTCAATAATAAAGAATCCGTATGCAAGTATTTGTATGCTTCGCACTGCGAAAAACCGTCGCCACACGGGAGTCATCAGATTTTGAATACATGTAATCTTTCACCTGAACACATGGACCTAGAAACCCAAATTTTGAATTTCTTTTTTTCAATCATTTCACATTTTGTGCGAACTTCATGAAATTTTCGTTAACAAACCAAGCGATTTAAAAGAAGTGTGTTGCCATTATTCAAAATTAATATTTATCCCAAATTTATAACTGATTAACAAAGTAAGGGATTTAAGAGCAATAGATGCAGTTCTATAACTAAGCAGGCGCTTCCGCGATTTAGCTGCCTAAAATAGCTCTAATTAAAAAAAAAAATCATTCAATGCTTTTTATGAGTCCAACTAGTGTCATTTCGTAAAAATAATTAATATTTATTATTAGACATCTCATGATTTAAATTCATTTTTATTTAAATTAATTACATTAAAAAGTAGAAAAAATATTCTTAAGAGTTGCGTTTAATGATTTTAGTTGTTTCGTTTGTTACTCGATAACAGACAGATTAATTTTGAAAGTTAAATATCTTATGCTTTACTGAATAGCAATACATTGGTGCATGGAAGATAGAAGTATTTTACTTCAGGTAATGGAAATACAATGCTTTTAAATAGCCAAGTTTGTTGATTAAAACTAAAAATAGATACCTTTCATTTTGCCGAATGGCAATAGTCTGGCGCGCTTCTAACAGTGTTGCCACAGCTCGCTTTGAAATAGATGAGTTTGTTAATAATTCATTAAATTCGTACAGAATCATAGACAAATTCGAAATCCAAAATTCGGGGTTTCAGGTGCATGTGTTCGAAGGGAACATATAAATATCATACAAATAACATACAAATAAGATTCCTCAGTATTTGATAGTAGAGATTACAAAGAAATATTTTTTTAAGTAAAAATTAAATAGAATTTTTCCTAAAAAATTAACTAAAAAAATTAAAGGGAAACAAATAAAACAGATATTAAAATATAAATAAATAAAGGGACAGAAAAATGAATTGCATCATTCTCGCGAAACTAAATTAAAGTAGAAACAAACAAGAAGGTAGAAAATGAAAAGTTCATATGGCTTTATTGATTGGCGTTTTCGTGAAACCGTTGTTCTAGGGAAAGCAATTCAGTCATTTCCAAAGTTCCACGTATCCGCCGAAAAGCAGCATGGAAAATTTCGCTTGAATCACTCGCTGAATGATACAGAATTTCTAGGATGCTGGCCAGTTAATATAAAACAAGCCTGCAACGGTATTTCGTCGTATTTATCGATCGCTTCCTTCGTTTCAAAGCAAGGACTTTCAAAAGGAATTTCAGTTATTATAGGTGACATTTACTTTTTATAGTCATACTTCTTCTTATTTTGTGCCATAGCGTGTGATCGAAGAATTAGAAGTATGTTTGTCATACTTAAATACAAGATCTGCAGATTTTATCTATTATGAAATTGGCATACACTCGTTTTATTTATACAGTAATAAATATTATTAGCAACCAGAGGTGCTGTTAGTCTCAAACTTCACTTTTCTACGCGTATCACTTTTTAAATGTGGCCACAAATGTTATCATGATGTATTATTTTTAAATTAACAAAATGATTTTATTGCTATAGCGAATACATATAAAAAACACATGGCAGCATAAATAAAAGGATGTTGGCACCGAAAGTATATCTACATATTATTTTTAAAGAAATAATATAGCGAATATAAGAAAAATGTATAGCAATACAAATAAAAGGGTGTTAATACCGAATGTTTTCGCTATATATTATTTTTAAAGACATTATTAATATAGCGAATATAAAAAAGCTGATGTGTACACCACATGACATCCTCGTACGGAATATTAAATTACATGCATTTTTCCTGAATTTCATTTACACTTATTGAATTTAATTAAATCTACTTCGTCGATACCGCATAAACCTTAATAAAATAAACGCACTCTTTAAAATTCACTATATTTATTTACCAAAGCGACACTCTGGCGGTAGGTTCACTTAAAAGCATTACATCTCATTCATTTTATAACTCAGAATGCACAAAAATTATATCATCTGAAGAACAATCTAATCGTTGCCACATGTTCCATTCAAATCGATTCTATTCAATAAATCTAAAATCATGTACAACAGAAATTAAACAAATAAAAAAGAAACAATTTTTCACAGCTGATTCAGCGTCGCTTACCTAATGCGCATGCGCTACTCGTAATTATTCACCGCTGTCCGAGATATACTGACGACAATATTTGCTGCTAATACGAAAAACTTATTTCCTCGAATTTCATTAGCGATATAGTTCTCATTCAATTAATTCAGTTCTAACTTCGCGGTAACGCAAAAATACGTAAAAACTCAAAATATATTCTTTAAAAATTAAAAGCTATAGAAAAACATAACACCAAGTACAGTTAAAACAATTAAAAAAGGATTTTTACACTTAAAATTATACTTTCTATGCAAAAAGAAGCAGTTTATTGGGGTTTATGCGGAAGTTTCCTTTTGGTACCCCTCAGCAAAAAGGCACTGAAGGTACAGAAAGAATTAATTCACTATTCCGCTAAGTTTCAAACGTAACTTCTGAATCCGTTTTAAATCAGTTTTATAATTCGTTTGGGGAAAGAGAGTCTTTTATTCTGTCCTTACGTACAGATGTCATGCAAAAACATCATTAAATTGCCTTCGATAGCGGTCAAAATGGAATTTTCGTTGAAATATGGTACCCGGAATTTTTCGCGATTACAATACTTCCTTTACTTCGTACAAGGAAGTAAAAAATGCATGGCAACATTGAACAT
The DNA here is from genome assembly GCA_000611955.2 of Stegodyphus mimosarum. NCBI lineage: Eukaryota > Metazoa > Arthropoda > Arachnida > Araneae > Eresidae > Stegodyphus > Stegodyphus mimosarum. The sequence goes on along the minus strand of KK113329.1, from coordinate 86,884 downwards.
TTTATCGGAAATCCTAAAGATTTCCGAAATAAAATATTTTAAACTTCCCCGCGTCAACTGGTTGCCATTTGCAAAGCATAAGTTATTAGTTCAAAGGGGCTTTGCCCCTGAAGGACTACTGTTTTCGTTTTGCGATTTTGCGTTGGAAACATTAAAAGACTGAATCACTTTTCAAATTGTTGGCACAAAATATTGCAGCCCTGTATTATATTTAAAGAAATTAAATAATGAAGAATCTGCATAAACGTATATATATTTCTCCAAATGTGATAAAACAACAGTACAGCCATGCAATTTTGAATAATGTACGTTTCCACCCGAATATGCGCATCTGGAACACCGAATTTGGAATTTGTTTTATTATCTACTTCATATTTTGTAAAACTTTACCGAATTTTTTATGAACAAACTCAAACTATTTAAAAGCGAGCAATGGCAACACTTTACAGGAGGAAAAAAAACTTTTTATCTAAAGCGCGCGGAACTGTGTATCAGAAATTCTAAAGATATACACATTTTCAAATTATTTTGCGGTATTGCTGTTAAACTGAATTTTATGGTTGAAGTGCTAAGAACATGATATTTAATAAATTAAGGTAACGTACAAAACGTTAAAAAACAAAATATGAAATCTCTGAATTTTCTTTTTATTACTTTATTTATTTTTTTTTTATTTTTCTTTTAAATTTTACTTGCCTGTTGCTGATTAACAAATAAAGCGATTTAAAAGCAATAAACACGCAGTTCTTTATCTCTTGAATTACTAACCATTTGAATCCGAGCAAAGACACTAACTGAATTTATTAAAAGCATTACGGCTGGCTAAACTAAAAGAAACTTATTTGAAAAGCGAAACGGACAGGAAACGTGAAATTGAGAATATTAGCTAATCTTTTTGGGCTAAAAAGGCACGAGAAACCTTTACAAATCCTGTGCTACGATGTTAAAATCTAAATTTTTTCAGATTTTCTTACTTTCTTTCATTTTTTTTCAAATTCGAATTTTGTTTCTGCTTTTGAATCTGCACTGCTATTTAAAATTCACAGGTTTTAGCAAATAAGGCACTTTACTAGACAGACTATAAGAGGTTGTTATATGTTTTACTTATTTCACTCATGGTGTTTGTCACTATGGTTAAAAGATTGTTATCGATTTTTAAGTTATTCCCTGATAAGCTACTGAGTTCAAATTTTGTACACACAGAGTTTGTCGATGACAATTTAATATGGTGTATTTAATTTTCTTTTTCAAAAATTCGATCAAGTTGTGGGGGTTTACTTATTTAATTCCAATGTTCAACCTTAGAAGCCCACGAACACTAACAAGCGAATAATCGCTTAAGTGTGTGAACAAACAAGTAAGACTTAAGAAGGATTAACTACCCTTTATTTCTCAGAATAAATACAATCAACTCCTAACACCGAGTATACAACAAAGCCTCCACTTGGGCTTGAACTTAAATAATTATTAATTTAAACTAAACTAAGCTTAACTAAAGCTATCTTAAAGATACAGCCGAAGCTATCAGGTTTCCATGTAGTTGGCCCCTAAATATTAATTAAATCGGCGAAGCCAAGCGAGGGCCTAAAGTAAGGCCGAGCGTAGTAGCTGAGAGAGAACGTAGTCAAATGGCAAACGCGCGCTAGTCAGGAAATCAGACTCTCTTTCTCGAAGTCGGCGAAACATCGACTTAAATAATAGTACTTTTACTCATTTGCATTAACTGCGTTTCTGAAATTACATTCTGGTAGGAAATTGTAAGCTGAAATTAGAATAGATAGAAAAGGTGCATAACTTAAAATAACTGTTAATAAAATTAGGATAAACCTTACAATTTTTTTTAAAAATTTAACGATTGAAACATTGATTTCTTTCATTTATCTTTATTTAATGAAAAGACTAAAAATAGCAAAATTTTACTGTTTCCACCACCGGATAGAGCGGGGGGAGGAGAGTCTTTCAAGCGAAATTTAGATGATATTTTTAACGTAATTTCTGACGTTTTGGAGAAATCACTGCATTTTTCACGACCATTTGAAGTAATAAATTTATGTAATGAAGAAAGTGTTTGTATGTATGCTTGTATGTTCCTAGCACTGCGGAAAAACGGCGACACCCACAGCTTCCAGATTTTGAACACACTTCATCCTTCACTTGAACACCCATGAGCACTTCGAAGGCGGGATCTGGAGTTTGATTTATTTCATATTTTGTGTAAATTAAAGGATTTTTTTATCTAACAGACTCAGCGATTTCAAAGTGAGCAGTCGCAACATTGTTCGAAATAAAACATTTTTATCTCACGCACGAGACTGGTGCCAATCGGAAAAAATTAACGTATTTTTCATTCAATTTTACTTAACCAACTCGGCTTTGTTAAAACATCCTGTTGCAAGAAACAAAATTCTCTTACATTTCACCCGCCAATGTGTTGCCACTCAGTAAAGCGTGAGATATTTATTTATCTTTCAAATTTAATCGTCTGTAAACAAAATAACCAAATAGGAATTTAAAGCGATCAAGCGATTTTTTCAACTGAATAATTTGACTGGTGAAGTTCTATTTAAACTAAATAGTTAAGAACACAAAATTTAAAAAATAAAACAAT
>KK113329.1:21129-83208 GCA_000611955.2 Stegodyphus mimosarum | reverse complement strand
GTGATAATGTACGAAAAAACCAAAGATAACACGGGCCCTAAAGCACAGTTCTTATGTAACAGATACATCGCACTTGTATACGCAGCAAGGTTACAAACACTAAAACAATAACGCACCCACATAAAAAATAAAATAAATAAAAATAAGTTTAAAAAAAGTAAAAAGAAAATATGAAAGTATTCAGATTTTAAACTCGCACCAGAGAAAAACCTGGTTAAATTTTTTTTATATTCTTCCTGATCTCACAGTCCACCAGTTTGCTCTTGGATTTACTCCTGCTAAAACAAATACTCCCCCCTTTTTTAACTTTATTATTAAACATCGTTTTCTTTGGACTTAGGCCACGTAAAATTCAATAGCAAAATCACAAAATCCTTAAAAAATGCCATAACTTTAGAATTCCTGATAGACTGTTAAATTTTGCCATACTTTTTTCTATATACTCGGTATATGATCTTTCAAAATAATACATGGGGATAATATTCGGTGGCAACATTCTTTAATTCATGTTGCCATACATTTTTTGGGCAATAACATTGAGTGGCAGCATCCTTTTATCTGAAAAGTGATCAGAACACAAAAGGGAGCATCTAGACTAATAGCACGTTCCATGCTGACAAAAATCAAATTAAATAAAAATCTGCATTGGCTTCAGATTTTTAATGGTCGACTAAATGAGCTCTTGGAAAATTTGATATGATTTATCAGGATATTTGTTATTGGAGATGGCCCAGAGGGAAAAGCGAAATATTTCATAGGATATTAGATAAATATACATTTACACTAACATGGGAAAATTCCGTATCTTCTATCTGTTTGAAAAGTGAAAAAATATGTATCCTCATTCTATAAAAATATCGAATGTTTTAATGACATATATCCCGATCAAACCGATTCAAAAATAAACAACAACTACAAAAAAAAAAAAAAATGTTCTTACGAACTGCATCCATTGCTTTACAATAGCTTAGTTTATTAATCGATAATAGACTAATACAGTTTGAAAGACCAACATCTTTCATCTTACAACATCGAATGGCAATCGGCTCGAACTAAAAGTGAAACAACGCCCTGACAGCGGATGACACTAAAAGTGAAACAACGCAAAATCCTCTTTCGAGACATTATGGACTTTTAAAAGAACACAAATAAAACAAACACACACACAAAAAAAAAGGAAGAAAATGAAAGAGAATATATTTTTTTTTTTTTTTTTTTAGATTCCGACTTAAAGAACTTCTGGTAAATTTTTATAGTTACATTAAGTGAAGTATGAGTGTTTTACGCTTTCGTATTACGTTTTAGATTCTGTCTCAGAAGGCCTATCAAATTTCATGCTTTGATTATACACTCACGTTTGTGAAAATTGCAACACCATGAAGGACTTACGCGAGTGAGCTGAAATTTTCAGGAAATGCAAAGTAGCGCATGATAAGCAAATGATTAGAATTGCAAATCCGTAGCGCATGCGTATGCTGAGCAGCGCCCTCTGAACGGCTGATGGATCCGAATAAATAGACGGCTGTAGCGAGGCGTGTATGGTTATCGGTGGTTATCTGCTAGTGGTAAACGTTAACTCAATCTGTACTTATGCCTCGTCGACGAAAGAGAGCGAGATTTGAACAACTTACAGAGTTTGAACGAGGGAGAATCATCGGCCTTCGTGAAGCTGGATTGTCGTATCGTGCAGTAGCCTCTCGTGTGCAGCGTAACAGCAGCACAGTGATGCGCGTTTGGAAGCAGTGGACGGACGAGTGTCGGACAACTCGGAAATCCGGGAGTGGACCCCGAAATGTGACGTCAGCTCGCGATGATAGACACCTGGTCCGCATGGCGCGGACGGACCGTACAGCTTCCTCTAGACAATTGGCAGCACTGTGGTCAATAGCTACAGGTGTTTCATTGTGTGCTTCATCAATTCGTAGACGTCTGCTGCAGTGTGGACTGCGCGCACGGACTCCTTTATACAGGATCCCCCTAACGCACGACCATCGCCGCCTGCGGCTACAATGGGCCAATCAGCATAGAGACTGGCGTGCTGATTGGCAGCATGTCGTGTTTTCTGACGAATCCCGCTTTAATTTGTGGTACCATGATGGCCGCATTCGTGTCAGACGCTATGCCGGTGAACGCCACCTTCCGGAGTGCATTATCGAACGCCACAGTGGACGAACACCCGGAGTTATGGTCTGGGGCGCCATAGCATATCATAGACGATCTCAATTGCTACGAATTGTGGGCAATCTGAACAGCAACCGGTATATCCGTGAAGTTCTACAGCCCGAAGCTGTTCCCTTCCTTCAAAGCTTGCCAGGCGCTGTATTTCAACAGGACAATGCCCGCCCTCATACTGCTCGGATTGTTAAATCCTTCTTTGCAGCGCAGCAGGTACAGCTTCTTCCTTGGCCTGCGTGTTCCCCGGATATGTCGCCAATTGAACATGTGTGGGATGTCATTGGTCGGCGTCTTGCTCGTGATCCTCGTCCTGTTGCGTCTGCAGACGAACTTTGGGTACGCGTACAAACGATATGGAATGCTCTTCCTCAGTCAGACATTCAAACTTTGTTTGACTCCATGCCACGTCGTGTAGCAGCACTTATTGCGGCGCGTGGTGGCCACACAAAATACTGATTCTGATCTCTTGTTCTTGTTTGTTTGCTTTGAACATTTAATCATTTATTTATACCACTACCACTCAACTGTGTATTAAATTGCATTCAATTATGACGATTCCTTCTTGGTGTTGCAATTTTCACAAACGTGAGTGTACTATTCTTCGTTGTGGCTACAATTGGTTCGTCGTTAAAATCACAAACAAAAAACATTCTCTGGCAAAATTGCCATTAGACAACCACTATAAAGCTGTTGGAATCATTGTGATTCAGCAAACATTTTGACACCATGAAATCGAAGAGAAAAATGCCGTTTGACGGGACAATATTTTTTTTAATATTTTAAAAGTGTTCTTAGGAGAGATTTTGCAAGCTATTTCATGTTAAATATTACAGAAACAAATTATTTACCATTTCAAAAGTACTCAGTTTTAGAAGCTCGAGTATTGAGACCGCACTTTATCTCTTTCCTTTAAACTACTGACACAACATTTTTTTTTTTTTTTTAAATCATTGTTAAACATCGTTTTCTTCGCACTTACGCCACATAAAATTCAACAGCAAAATCACAAAACTTTTAAAAACAACATATGTTTAGAACTCCCGATACACTACATATATCCCGATACACCACATTATATATGGTTAAGTGTTACCATATATTTTTCAGCTCAGCAGGGCTTCCTATTTATTAGTTTCCAACCTGACTTTGGAGTCGTATCACTTCTGTAGCCCGTTTTATTTTTTAAATAACTAGATGGTGGCGCGGTCAGCAGCCTAAAACTGTCACTATTATATATATATATATATATATATATATATAATAGTTTTAATAAATCCAGTTAGTGTCATTTCGCGGCTCCTGTTGGTTAAGTTGTTGGTTAAGTTAAAAAGAAAGTTAAGAACTGCGTTCATTGATTTTAAATGGTTTAATTTGTGAATAACAGGCAGATGAAATTTAAAAAGAACGTTAAATATCATATGTTTGGCCAAATGGCAGCAAAACCGGTGCGTTCGATATAAAAAATATTTATATCGGATATCTTTGGAATTCCCAATTAATTGTCAAATGTGCCATACATTTTTTATGCTTGCCAGATTATTTCTTCAAATATATTAAAAGGCGGTAACATTCGGTGGCAATATCCTTTTACTTGTATATTAATTTTTTCTTTTATTTATAGAGTATTTGTGTATTAATTTATTTATCCTTTTATTAGTATTTTATCATTTTATTTGTGTCTCTTTATTTTATATTTATAAAATAATTGACAGAGATAGCATTTGGTGGCAACATTTTATATGTGTTGCCATATTTTTCATAATCGCTATATTATTTCTTTAAAAATAATACACAGCGGTTACATCTGAAATTGATATGGACAAAAAATGAGGTTGGAGATTGCCCTTCCCCAAGAAAAACTTTTTCTCCATTGTCTTTCATTCACAGGCTGATATATAACTAATTTCATATTTTCACACAAATGCGAATAAAAATTCTTTGACTTAGATCATTGAATGTCCTCATCAACAAATGGTGAGAAAAAATACAAATATACACTGTGAATGAAAATCACTCGTCTCCTAATTTTTAACCCTTCACACTCTATTTATCTACGCAAACGCAAATATTCTACCCCTCTACGTATTTGAATTTTTTGACGTATTACAAATACAATGACATCAGCCAGCTAGAAACGATGAAGGTAACGATTCTATGACGTCATGCAGAAACTACGTGACATCACATTCAGAAAACGAAACTTTCTGATTACGCATGCACTACTGCCATCTGTTGCCATAACGCAGAATATAACGGAATTTAGTTATAAATTTGTGGCAATTTGCCCGTACTCTTAATTACATACTTGAAAAATGGGTTCTAACTGTCTTCTGGAAATATTTTAAACATGATAATATAGGGAACTTTTAAAATATTACGAAATTTGTTGCTCTTCCAAACACAGTACATTCTCTTACAGGAATGATGTTAACTTCAGCTTAAAAACACTATTTTTTACACTTTTGTAAACTACAGTTTCTAGTTTCTAAAATAAGCTAGGAATTTTCACAGACATTAAATATATTGTTTGACAGACGCAAAACACCAAAAACTAACAAAACTTTGACGTTGATACTGCAAAAAGCCAATACTATGTGCAAATAATTCAAATAATTTTTTTTTAAGGCATGCAGGAGCGTCTCCTTCTTTAGCGTCTTCAATTTTATGTTATTTCTTTGCTTGTAAACTGTAGAATTACATAGGTGCAGATCAACTGTTCAAGCTCAGCTGATGTTATTTTGTTATATTTTTTTACTTTCCACTCACAAATAAGTCATTTTTCAATCCTCCAACTTTTGCTTTGCATCATTCATCAATTTTACGATTTTTTTAACATTTATTAAATTCTTTTTTACATTTATAGCATTTTATGAAATATATTACACATGAATTTCAATTTTTGGTCTTTGTGAGGAATTGGTTCTAAATTTCTTACTTTATATATATATTTTGCATCTAAGTTTCTACAATTAATTCTTCTCATCATGTGCTACATAATTGTATTTAGAAGTGCCGTATTTTATTTTCTCAACTCTAATTGTTTTTTACTATTCTGCAACAGTGTTTAATATTTTTCGCACCGTGAAGCTGCTAGTGTAAGTTCCTATATTTCGAACTGTAACTGAAACATAATATCCAAAAAACAAAATAAATTTAAAAATAAGGATTTTTTTATGATAGCAGTAAATATGGGATGAAATGTCAGACAAAAATATATAAAGAAATAAATTTATGGGATGAAATATCAAACAAAAATATATAAGGAAATAAATTTTAATTAAAGTTAAGTTACTTAATTATTGCACATTACAGAGGTAAACTTACAGCATTAATTTAAAGTACTCTTAAACATAACACGAGTGAAGAAACAACGAAGTTTATTTCGGCATACACGTTTTAATAATTCAGCGGAAGTAAATATGTAATTTCCCGTATATCTGGTCTTATCTGAATAACAAATCAGTAATTCTTAAACCAAGCATAACTAAATACTTTCCTTTTGCCCTATGACTACTGTTTAAAGGTTTATTTTATACGTTGGAAAAAAATTTCGGTTAAATTTCTCATTCTCAACACAGCTCAGCAGTTGACAATACGATGCTGAAGTTTGTATTCGTCCCCAAGGAACGAAAAGTTTCTTACTGGTCTTACTGGCAAAAGTTATCTGAACAGATTTAATTTGGATTCAAAGACTTTTTGTAATTTTAGCGTTGGTGGCATGGAAAATGTTGAACATGTGCTACTTCTGCGTTCCAAATCTGGCAGTGAAAGAAAGATCTCAAAATTGGCATTTAAAAGTATTAACTGGCCTCCAGATTTTTATCAGTTTATTTCTGAGAGGAACACTTTTGACTATTTTATAATCTGTTGTAAATTACTGCAATTCTTCTTAAGTTTTTTTTTAATTTTTTTATTTACTGTTTATTTTTCTGTATTGTGTCAGCATGCTTACTCCTTTACGCCCCATGTGATACTTTGTGATACACCTAGAACTGTTTGTATTTTTTAAAAAAAGAAAACTGATGTGGACACATGACTTCCTTGTATGGTCGATTAAATTATGCGCATTTTTAGCAGCATTTCATTTAAAATCATTTTCTAGAATTTCATTACAGATAGATTTCTCCTTAAATTAATTCAGTTCTCATTTCGCGGCAAGACAAAAATAAATAAAATTCCAATGCATCTTTATTAAAAACTGTAAAACAGAGAAAAACATAAAACACCAAATCAAATTAAAAACAGTTAAAAAACAATTTTACAACTAAAACTTAAGTTTCAAGCAAATACACGCAATTCGGCCAGCAGGCAGGAAGATGTGGTTTTCGGTGCACAAAACTCAAAAATAATTTTTGGTACCACTTTTCAAAAACATACTGAAGTTGATGCACAAAATGACTTAATTCACTATTCTACTAAGAGCTTCAAATGTAAACAAATGGTGGCCTCATTAGTTTCAGCAAGACTTAAACAAGTTCAAATTCTTGATGATTCTACAACTATTGCACGCAAATTAACTACACCCATAAAACCCTTAACCGGAAAATAAGAACAACATAATTCAATCGCTTAATAAAACGGGGGAAAAAACTTGACCGGAACATATGAATTATGAACAACATAATTCAATCACTTTTATAGAAAAAAATGTACAATTTACCAACATATAAGAATAAAAAAACTGAGCTCACCGACCCCGGTAAAAGAATAGGTACTTTTTAAAAGTACGAATTTTTTACTGAAAGCTCCAAAAGAGAAGGATAAAAGAAAGACGTTTTAAAAGGTTTATTGGATTTTTTTTCCCTCCTCTTAATTACTATTCTATTACTAAATAAGGGCCTTACATATTCAAAGTCGTCATGATAAGCCCGGGACGTGAAGACTTTCTACTTTTCTAACAATAGTTCCTTTACTTCTTTTTCAACCTTTTTCTGTAATTTTAAATAATAATTTTAAAAAAATCTAAGATTCCTTTATGGATTTTTCTACACTTATATACAAAACCATTATTAAAAACTATTTGATCACTATTTGGACACCTTTTTGGGTTTAATTTTTAAAGAATAATTTATTTTAAAATTTAATTAATGATTTTCCTTATTCCCATTTTTGTTTTAAAAGAGTCAGAATTTAGTTAAATTTCATTCAGTTAATGAAGTAATTTGTTTCTTTGCCAAAAATTAAAATTTTTTGTGAAGTATTTAAAAGTTTTTCTTTTGGTTTCAAAATTACATCTTTCGTTCTAAATTTTAGTCTTTTGAGCGATTACTTTCTCGCCAAGGTTTTTTAACTTCACCAATGAAGCCAAAATGGCAAACCTGTACGTGCTACTATGACGTTATTATTAGTTTCGATTGGGGTCTATTGAATGTGCTCGAAGTTTTTAATTATTTCTTGCGAATTTTAATTAAGTCTTTTCACCTAAGTTTTATATAAAAGTAAATTCTTTGGATTATATGCTATATGTTTGAAGGTAAAAATTTTGATTTAAATTTTTCACTGAAGCATTTTATCTTTTCACTTTCGTTTTCAATTCTTTAAACAAAATAGAATTCTCTTTATTTAAGGTTCAAGATACTAATTAGAATTTAAATACAACAGAATTATCTTTATTTAAGGTTCAAGTTACTAATTAGAATTTACTTTGTTTTTTTCCTTGCTTTGGGGAAAGGCCAGAATTTTCGGATGAACTATTATAATTAAAATACATCAAAATGGTTCATCGGCTAATTCTGGATACAGAAAAGCAGAGATTTTTTAGGAAGAGAGATTTCAATTGATTTCAAATTTCCTCCCCCCCCCCTGACGAAGTGGCACTGAAGTTGACTGAATTCCTCTTCTGTTTTTGTTCATTTTTCTTTAAATTTCATTAAATTTTACTTCCTTGTACGAAGTAAAAAGGGAGTATTGTAATCTAGAAAAATTCCGGGCATCATAATTCAACGAAAATATCCATTTTGACCGCTACCGAATGCAATTTAACGATATTTTTGCGTAACACCCGCACGTAAGGACAGAATAAAGAACTCTTTTTTCCCCAAAAAATTATAAAACTGATTTAAAAATGGATTCTGAAGAGATTTTTTTCGTGGCGTCTGTGCGTACGTACGTACGTATGCGTGTATTTCGTATAACTCAAAAACGAAGTGCCTTAGAAAGTTGAAATTTTGTATGTAGGACTGCTTTAACATGTAGATCTGCACTTCCTGTTTTGGTTGCAATCAGACGCACCAAACACACACACACACACACACACACACATCTTATTCTAATTTATTGTGAATTATTGATATATATATATATATACCGAGTGGCCATAATTAAACTGACAGTGCTCAAAGTGTTCTGTTGCGCGATCTATTTGCGAGAATGACGGCACATTTTGTAGGAAGATTAAACAAGACGGAGGACGAAGGATTGCGCGAAAAAACAAATTAGTTCCAAAAGTCACCGCTAGGGGAATATTTGGCGCTGTGTAATAGAAAATAGAGTGTTAAAAAATGCAAATTAATACGGAATAAAATTACCTTTTATTATGCACATTTTCTCATTTAGTTCAAGTGCAATATGGCAACACTTTTAAAAAAGCGTAACATCTACATAAACACCGATAAAGTCTCGTGATCTGCAATATCACGTACGCTGAGCAGAAGAAGAAGTTCTTTATTCAAATTTCACGTTACATCCATTGGCACAGTGCCAGCTGCTTGGGTTTTAAAAGGCGATGTGTTACGTTTCGAATCAATCGGATTGAAAGTTTGTGTGCAATGTCTCCTACTTTAAAGTCGAACGTGCGTTACTGCTCAAATTCTTTTACCTCAACCAGTGAAACGCGTCAGCCGCTCTTCGTGCTTTTAGAACGCACAAAAAAATGCGTAACGGTTCTCTGAAGATTCAGTCAGGCCGTGGCCTTCTCGAAGGCCACGGTCAGGCAGAGGACGAAAACCTGTACCACAGGATACAATCGAAGCAGTTGCCACGGCGATTGTCGGCAGAGGACCAAACAATATTGTTGCCACATCTAGCGCTCGTGGAGTAGCCCGGAATATGGGTATGCTTTACAGTACGGTATGGAAAATCTTACGAAAGATTATCAACTTCTATCCGTACAAGATCAGCCGTGTACAGGAGTTACTGTACCCCGACCATGATAAGCGATTGACTTTTGCTCTCACCTTTCTTGCTAGAATGGAGGTGGATGCTGCTTGGCCGTGGAAAATCTTATGGGGAGACGAGGCCCACTTTTACCTGAATGGAACTGTGAATATCCAGAACTGCCAAATTTGGGATGACAAATCACCACATGCAGTCACAGCAGTTCCCTTATATTCACTAAAGGTAACTACTGTTTGGTGTGGGTTCACAGCGGAATTCATCGTAGGTCCATTCTTCTATGAGAACATTACCCCGACAGGACCGGAAACCTGTTCTGTTACCGGAGAGAAATATCGCCACATGTTGAACAGCTTTGTCATTCCGGCACTTCAGCAAAGACAATGCCTGGGGGAAATCATTTTCATGCAAGATGGAGCTCCTCCACACGTTGCTGTACGGGTGCAACAGATGCTACGACAGAAATACACAACAGAAAGATTCATTAGCCGCTACTTTCCCACTGCATGGCCACCTCGGTCGCCTGATCTTATCCCATGCGACTTTTGGCTATGGGGTTACCTTAAGTCCAAGGTCTATCAAGGAGGGGTCCAGGACCTGGCTACGTTGAAGGATAACATATCACGGACTGTACGGGAGATTCCTGCAGACATGTTTCTTTCTGCTGTTGTGCATACTGTGCACAGAATGCAATATGTGGTCCACAACAACGGCAGCCACATTGAGCCTCATTTGAATGCAAAATAAAAGGTAATTTCCGTATTGATTTGCATTTGTTAACACTCTATTTTCTATTACACAGCGCCAAATATTCCCCTAGCGGTGACTTTTGGAACTAATTTCTTTTTTCGCGGAATCCTTCGTCCCCCGTCTTGTTTAATCTTCCTACAAAATGTGGCGTCATTCTCGCAAATAGATCGCGCTACAGAACACTGTGAGCACTGTCAGTTTAATTATGGCCACCCATATATATATATATCCACTCTGCTACTCGGCTCGAATAATCTCAGAACGTTGAAATTTTGTATATAGGACTGCTATAACATGTAGATGCCCACCTCGCATTTTGGTTGCAATCGGCCGCACCAAAAGTAATGTGTGTATATATATATATATATCCACTCTGTTACTCGGCTCAGTGGGCTCAGTTTCTTTATTCTCGTATGTTTGTAAATTGTGTACTTTTTGCCTTAAAAATGATTGAATTATGTTGTTCTTATCTTTCGGTTACGATTTTATGCCTTTAGTTAAAACCTGCATGCAATAATTGCAGAATTATCACCAATTTAAAAGCTTTTTAAGTGCGGCTAAGCCTAATTTTTGGTTATAGCGGATATATTTATTTACATTTGATACTTAGCAGAATAGTGGGTTTGTTGCCAATCTAGAGAAACTAAGCTCCGCAACAACAAAGCAACGTCTTCTTTTATTACTGAAAAATAAATTGTGCTTAATTCATTCTGGAATTATCATTTAAGTTATTAGCTTGTTTTTGCGTAGAAACTGTAATTTTAACTGCAAAAATTACCTTTTAATTGTTTTAACTGCACTTGGTGTTCTATATATTTTTCAATTTTTAATGAAAATATTTCGAATTTTTATGTATTTTTGCCTTACCGCGAAGTAAGAACTGAATTAATTAGCAGCGCATGCGCATTAGGTAAGCGGCGCTGAATCGTCTGAGAAAAGCTGCTTTTTTTAATTTGTTTAATTTCTTTTATACATCGTTTTAGATTTATTATAGTATTTGAATAGAACTTGTGTAATTCTTCAGGTGCTATAATGTTTGCGCACTCTGAGTTATAAAATGAATGAGATTAACGCTGTTAAGTAAACCTAGCGCCGATAGTGAACTTTAAAGAGTGCATTCATTCTATTGTGGTTTATGGGGTATGGGCGAAGTAGATTTAATTCCAAATTCGTTAACTCTTAATTCAATGTGTTTATAATATTAAAAATTGTTATCATAAATGAAATGCAGGAAAATTCCGTATAATTTAATATTCCGTACAAGGAAAGTTAACCTACATGTTATAGTTGTATAATTATCAATTATTATTTTATTTCGTAAATTTTAATATAGGTATTTTGAGTTTTTATGTATTTTTGCCTTTTCGCGAAGTGAGAACTGAATTAATTGAATGAGAAATACTGAAACATCTGCAAAAAACTTTTTCTTTTGTTTGTTTGTTTCATTTCTTTTATACTTCGTTTTAGATTTATTATAGTATTTGAATAGAACATGTGACAACGATTAGATAATTCTTCAGATGTTATACATAATTTTGTGCATTCTGAGTTATAAAATGAATGAGATGTAACGCTCTTAAGTGAACCTAGCGCTAGAGTGTCGCTATAAACAAATATAGTGAATTTTAAAGAGGGCATTTATTCTATTGTGGTTTATGTGCTATCGACGAAGTAGATTTAATTCAATCCAGTAAGATTAAATGAAATGCAAAATGCATATAATTTAATATTTCGTACAAGGAAGTCACGCGGTATCTACATCAGATTTTTTGAATTGGGGTATTGCTTAATTGAAAAGTTTTGGTTTTAACATTTTTTATATTCTTTGTAACATTTAATGGATTATTTGAAATTTATTAATTATGAATTTCAATTCTGTCTTTGTGAAAAAAATTAATTCTGAATTTCTTACTTTATGTCTTTATATATATACTATATATATATATATGTGTGTGTGTGTGTGTGTGTGTATTTAAGTATATGTATTTATATGTGTTTGATGCGGCTGATTGCAACCAAAGAGAAGGTGCACAGGTACATGTTACAGCAGCCCAGCATACAAAATTTCGACGTTCTGTGGCTACGTGTTAGTCCTTTATTCTGTCGGTTCATATAGATTACACGCAAAAACATCGTTCAAATGTGGGTCAAAATGGATATTCTTGTTGAAACATCATGCCTGAAATTTTTTGTGATTGCAATACTTCCTTTATTTCTTACAAGGAAGTAAAAAAAAAAAAAAGCGACGAAGGTTACCATGCTGAAAAAATGCCTCTTGCGCATAAGTTATGCTAAGGTGAGACGCTAATTTCAGTTCAGTTGTTAAAAAAATTCTTTTCCCTCAATCATTTTGTGTTTTATCATTTTATCATTACACTTATCCTGGCCCTTTTCAAGCCCCAAATATCTGTTATTACAAATTTTGTACACATATGGATAATTTTGTGGAAATTTCATGTGAAATTGTTGCATTCTTTTGTTTAATGTAACATGAAAAGCTCGAGAGAAACAGTGCTCTGGCAGAAAAATAAGAATACAGGCGCAAGCCTATTTAAATGGCTATCTTGCTAATTTGGCGAGATATCACCAAGGTAACAACGATTTTGGTAACTAATTTTTACTACCAAATTTGGCGAGAAATAACCATAAGTCGCCAAACTTGGCAACTATTTTGCGAAATTTCGGTTCAGCCCCTGTATAACTGTAATGGATATTGTACTTGAATACATGTACTTGATCCCTGTATTAGCTGTAACAGTGTCCGGCTCACATATGCCTTCTAGTAATTTCGAGAAGAGGAAAGTACTAGAAACATATCGGCGGCTGGGTAAAGAGTATATAAGACTGGAGAGAGCATCAGTTTCTCAGTTGTTTTCCCCCCATGTAACGTGAATACGACTCAGTTTTCTTGAGAAAATTCTTCATGAAAGCATCCTTATGCAGATAGCCCTGAAGTACTTTGCCATATTCGAGGAAACTAATCCGTGTAACTAAAGACTCGGTCACATTTAATTTTGGAAATAAAGCACTAAATTTTGTACCTCATCAAATATGCATAATAGAGAAATGTCTTTCAACCATATTAAATCATTAGCATCGTTTTCATTACCGAAAAGTCACTACGATGCTGAAAGTAATATAATCCACTATTTGAACACAAACGTTTACATCATTAAAAGAATAGCATGCATTCCCAAGACGAAAATATACGGAAGTGAACGTAAAAATGACACAGAAACATACCACTTGTTTACTGTAATTTATTACGCCTTTATTTGCCATTCTAACAAGATTTCTTACGCGACGTATTTTACTGCTGATAAAAATCATAGTGTATTTGCCGTGATTTTATCAATTTAGATAATATCTTTTGCCAGAATCATATTGTATTCCCTTATAAAATAAAGAGTAATAAACGATAATAAGATTCCATGACAAAAATAAATATGATAATGATAAGATAATAATAAATATGTTCTAGTTTATTGTTTCATTACAATATAATTAAGTGTCTATGAGATCCACATATGAATACCTGATTTATATTTATTATTTTTTAATATAAATGCTTTACAACATAACTCTGCTTGTTGGAAATTTACTGAAAATGAAATATTCAAAGATGGATTTTCAGATTCTCAAAATCGAACGCTTTACAGTATAACCCCCTTTCGCGCTCCAATTAAGAGATAACAACAGTACTCAGACGAATAAAACGTACACATCTTTCTAAAAAAATTTCGCCCAACGTGGGGCTCGAACCCACGACCCCGAGATTAAGAGTCTCGTGCTCTACCGACTGAGCTAGCCGGGCGTCTTCATGCTTTCGTAACATAACTACTAGATTGAAAAAATAGTGCTCTTTTCTCCCCTTCTCTATTTCAGGATAATTTTATTCATTAACTTTAATATGTTGAATATAACTTTCTTTTTTTTGCTTCTAACTAGAGTTTTTCGTAGAAGAACTCATGATTTAAAGATCGCTCTACGTAAGCGAAATTTTTCAAGCATAAGCATGCACAAATGGCGCCATCTACCGACTAAAATACAAACAATTTCAATTTACGATAAATTTAGAATGCCTAAGAAAAATGCACGCTAATGTAAAATGGATAATGAATTTACAGCACCATCTTCCCGTCATTATAATTAACACAAGTAAGTACGTCAATTCATTATGCATGCACTCCAACAAATTATTAGTACATACTCGAAAATAACATGCCCTCGAATCAGATCCTCCATATATTTTAAGTTCAGTTTTAGGAAATCAAAATGTAGGTGAATAGCTGATTACAGCAAGATTTTGATTAGAACGCTAACTACCTAATTATACACAAGGAAAGAAAATTAGAAAAAGTAAGTGATACATTGTTGTTTATTTATTTTCAGGCATAACCAATGACAAGTGTGATGGATGCAGGCTTAAACTAAAATCGCTTAGCTAGACTATTGTTATTAGCAGTAATTATACAGTTTATATATCTGATAAGTACCTATATTTTTTAAACAGTGTAATTTTGCAATATAATATGATAATTAAACTTTTTGCTCTCATTCTACAATTTCATTTATTCAAATACAAAATTATAAGACCCTACTATATTTTAGAATACACACACACACACACACACAAAAAAAGGAAAAACAAGTAACAGTGTCATAACTTTAAGTATATGGAAGAATGTTGGATTTCATAAGCATTCATTTACTGAAGACAGGGAAAAAAATTTAAGTAGGAGAGAAAATAACAAATTGTAAAATTTTTTATTCAGGATTTTATACTATAATTTATATGCATTATAATCTTAAATACGACCAAGAATATAGGATAATATTAGCATTTATTCACAATCCCTATTCCATATTCCTATAGCCTTTTGAAAAATCCATTTTAACAGAAAAGGTGCACAATATGAGGATTTCAGAATATGCAGATAAAAGATGCCAACATAATTCAGATTCAGCAAGGACATCAAATATAAATAGAAAGCTAAAATGATATTCATCCTTGCATAAAAAAGAACATAAACTTTATACAATACACACAAGATTATGGCAATACCTATATGCATATAAATTTATAAAGGAAACTGTCTCCCTTAAAATTATAAATTTTCTGAGACATTTCATAATTTAAAAATTTTTAAATAATATTTTAACAGTTTCTTGCCTTACTCAAAATTCATTTTAAATTTTGATTAAGCATACTGTTGACAGAAGCTGTCATTTTTTTTCCTTACATAAATATTTAGACTTCTTATTTTGTATATATAACTTACAGATGCACTGAATATGTGAACATATATATAGGGAAATAAGAAAAATGGATTTTTGAAACATACATTAAAATAGCATAATATTGAGAAAGTATCAAGGTTATAAGTAAAAACAAATTTTATGAATTTTTAAATCAATAAAATGATTCATAAATATTTCCTTCAATTTGTTTTTCTGCTATTTCCTAGTGCTGCTCTTATGCAGGTCAATGCCAACTGATCAGAATCTACATTTTATGCTGTGATCTTTGTGATACACTTCATATACATAAATTTTTAAAATTTTACACTTGTAGCCACATAGCCTTAAACTGCACTCAGTTATTACCCTGGAAAGTTGAAAATGTATATGCTAAGTATAGATAATAGAAGGTGTAATTTTAATTGTACTGAAGTTAATATCATGAAATCATGTTTCAGTGTTTTTTCAGGTAATGAACATCAAGCAGTTACAATTAACCCTTAATTTACCACTACGCAGTTGTTAAAATAAATAGTAATAATGATAATAACATTCCCAAAATAATAAATAAGAAAATAGTCCAATTCTGTGGGATCACTCCAATTCCAGAATTCCAATTCTGTGGGTAATCCAATGTTCAAACTGGTAGCTCCTGAAGCAACTTTATGTGGCTTGCAAATACATTTCAATTATATATTTGTTGCAAATATGATGTTACAAAGATTTCAAAACTTTTGTGATTAGAAATTCGAGTTTACATTGTTCTCATTGTCATTAAAAAGAAAAGTGAATAACATCCCAAAAAATCTATGAATTGAGCTAATTAAATTACTAAGTGATATAGATCTCATTCAAAGATTTGAAGACACAGATTATTTGATTGACTTTTATTTGTGCTTGTTAAAAAATAAATAAGCTCAGTTATGAATTTTTGCACTAAAAATGATTGCTTTGTTTGGGAATACATAACACAGTTTGAGAATACATAATACACAAAGTTTTTTTTTTTTTTGCAGCTGAAAATTAATAAGGGGAAGAAAAAGATTGACTGATGGGCATTTGTAATACATGATGAAGATAATTTTTAGTAATTTTTCTCCAAGACTACAAACTTTATCAGAATCGAAATGCCATTGCATGTGAAACTGTAGTAAGAAATAAAGAAGTTTATAGTTATTTATATACAAACATATGTATTTTTATCTATGTGTCAAAGAAAAATTTAAAAAATAAGAAAAATAGACTAGGTTGCCATTATTTATTCTGAAGTTTTGTTCTACTTGAAAAACTTTCTCTGAACTTTTCTCTTTCTTAATTATTTTAGTTCAAATGAAAGCAAATTATTGTAATAATCAATTAAACACATTAGAGTTATTTGCAATAAATGCCAGTCTGAAAATTTAATATGTGTCTGTCCATACATTTGAAATCATAGTAAAACTTAAAATTTATTTAAAAATTGTTCATTTTAGCTAACATGCAATTTCAGTTTGAGGCCACTGTTATAATTTACTGATTGCATAATATGATAAATATGTATACTAAATTTTATTATGCTACTACAAGATTCCTAATTAAATTAAATTTTTCATTTACCTGATCAAATACAACGAAGTAGTTAACAAACTAATTATGTATCACTGAATAAGTTTTTACATTCACTACGAAATACATGGAAATAAATGTATGTCAGTGGTTCTCAGCCTTTTTTGCTCCATGCACCCTTTTTACCATTGCTAGAAGATCAACCACTCTTTTTCAAAACTTGAAAAACACATAAATGCACATGATAATTTTATGTAGATGACTTGAGGATTTAAAGATAGTGCAGATGCAACATAATGGAGACAGATGTGACCAAAACAACATCTTAATTTATTTGTTGGCATTCTTGATAAGCATAAACATGTTCACACATCATTTTGGGCACAATAAGCATCCGCCACACTTTTATAAAACAGATCGCATCATTATGGATTGGTTGAAACATAGAAATAAGCAACACACATTTACACAGCGAGAGAAAGACAGGGAAGAATGAGTGTTCATTTCAATAAAACATACTTAAAGTGTTGAATCCTTTGTTTAAATTTTGAACAGTGATTGGACAAGAACCATCGCATTGCAGATGACATAATATGGGTTAGTTTTCAAGTGATGCAGTTTAGATTCCAGGACAGGGACGATGCCAAATTTAAGCCAGTAATTTTGAGTTTCATATTTCTTTGTTGCACATGGCACAGTTTAGATTCCAGGAAGGGGACAGAGCGAAATTAAAGTTAGTAATTTTGAGTTTCATATTTTTTATGTTACATACATTTATTTAGTTTACTTCTTAATGTGCTTTACAAATTAAACAGCAAAATGTTCGTAAATTCAAAAATTTGAACACAGGTTATATCTTATGTTCTTAAATTAAATACTTCTAACTAAAAGTCCAATCGCGTTCTTCCCTGAAAGTATGAAATTTTTCTTTAGGGGGAAATTACCTCCCCCTAGTTGAGAACCCCTGCTACACATACTGTAATTTGGATATAGCTGGAAATCTAGAATTTTTACTTTATTCTATGAACATGCAACTTTACTGTCTGTGATTAATTTTTATTGGTGCACAGATTGTAAAAATTATTAGGATTTCTATAAATGTTCTCTCTGTCTGTTCTGCCATTAGGAAAGGCATATATAGAATATAATGGTTATTTACAGAAAAGCCTATTATTAAAGGATTCTCTTTTCATCAGATTTACCCCCCTAATTAGCCTTTAGCTAGTCATGAGAGTTTTTGTAATTTCAGATAATTTAGGTGCTAATTTTTTTAAATATTTTGTTTTCTTTTTTCTTTAATGATCTAAATATTGCCCTACTGAATTAAAATTTATGATACATGAACTAAAATAATTATTTATAACAAATTTAGCTATTAGATTATGTTTAAATAACAGTTCTTCATAAGCAGATCTAAAAAGCTGTGCTAATGACATGAATCCTGTTCTGTGTGAGGAAACAACTACTTTCATTGCTTTAAAGAAATTAGTAGATAATTTTGCAAAAGCCATTCAGAAAAGGAAACAAATTCTGTTAGATCAAGACGTCAAAAACTATTAAAGAGATAATCACTCGTTTTATACAGAAATAGGCATTGTAACTTTTTGTATTTAAACTAAAAGATCTAAAGAGAAAACCCAGTTTGACAAAACATTAAATCTGTTCTAACTTGCTTCCATGATCCCATGGAAGTGTATTTTAATTATTATGGAAGAATGCAGAACATTAATAGCCTAGATGCTGTAAAGATTTATATCTGAAATTTTTGGATAAAAAAATTCTTCTCAGGACACTAGACAATTTATTGAATAGCTGGACAGGTTACCAAAATTCTTTACATATCATAAACCATTCTCTTCCTACTACTAACAGTTACTAATCTGTAACATCTGTTAATATGTATACTTCAGATTCTAATCCAATACTCGAAGGATTAAGTGAAAAATCATTTATTTATCAACATGTTTTGCTCATTATACAGAACTTTTATTTGTTACGGAAGAAAAATGTAAATGCAGCAATTCTCAGAATCTAACACCCTTTTGCTGAAAAATAAGTTAAACTTGGCAGTTATTTATTATTATTATTATTTTAATGCTGACAAACCAAAATGGTTTATAACTTTGTGAAAGGAAGTAATGCAATATAAATTAACATTTAATAAATTTAAAAAAATCATACCTTTTGCTTTGCCAGTAATGAAATATAAATTAATATTTAATAAGTTAAACAAATTATACCTTTTGCTTCGCTAATGAAATATTTAAAAATACGTGCATGTGCATATATGTATGTGTATCACATTAATGTTTCGAATTATTTGAAATTATGTCACATTTTTACTTCATGGTAGTTTTCAGGATTTTTTAAATGGGGCTGTAATTTCCTTTCTTACTGTACAGCAAATGAAAGATGAGTTTCTTAAAAATTAGACTTCAAGTAAAATAATATCAATCCGCAAAAGAAAAAATATCAGAACATAGAACATTATAAATATTACACTTCTTGCATTTCAACATAAAACTTAGAAGCTAAGAGTTACACTGAATTAAAAAAATGCTAATTTAAACTACAACTGCAAAATATGACGACTTCTAAATTATACTACTTATTTTTGAATGGTAATTCCAAAAAGAAGGGTAACTAAATAGTTATATGTCTTAAGTTGATAGAACAATGTGAATAGAGAAATGTATACAATATTAACTCATCAACAGTTGTAAAAAAGGCTATGAGTTGATAAAACTGTATTTGTTACAAAGTGAGCAAAACTTTCTGTACAAAACACATTAGATGATTCATTTTAATTTTTTAAGACATCCAATTTTTGTTTAATGATTTCTATTTAAAGCATAATTTTTTTACTATCAGTGAATATTTATCTGTATTTCTCTTTTCCTGACTATTTTTTCCTGGGGAAAAGTTTTATTTTTGAAAAAGGCTTATATTTCCAAGGCTGATTCATCAACATTCTATATTTTTAAGTAATTAAAACTAATGTCTTATTTAACACTAGAAAATCTTTTACTTAGAATCACTGTGGGAAAAAAATCCTTCATAAACCTTCATATCATATTGTAAACATTATAATAGTGCTTTTAATTACGAATTGTACCAATTTTTCTGTATTCTGTCCATTTAATTAAAATTATTTTATACATAAATATCAGGTTTATTTAACATTTAATAAATATCTAACTCATATAATCTTTATTTACCGATACTTAAAAAATGAAATATTTATCTTTGTTAGATATTTAAAAGTGTGATTAAAATATTTAGAAAAAATACAATAAGTTCATAATTTTAAACAAGAAATAGATCAGTAGGCATTCATAGCCACTATTTAAAACATGGATTATTTTATATGAAAAATTTGAGTAGCATGCTCAGACGAACTATTCCGAAGGAGGTGAATGTGTTTTCTAATAAAAAATTAGGTAATAAATTACATTTAATTAGTTTTATTGCGTTCATTTAAACAATTTTTAAACTTGAAAAAAAGTTTTTGTTTGCATATTTATAATTTAATATAATGAAATACATTGAGAAAATTTTTAACGCTATTGGAACTAATTTAAAAACGTTCTAATAGAAGACAATAAATAAAAGTTTGGGGTTAGTAAATGCTATCTGCGCGCTCATTAATGAAATACGAAATATCGTAGTTATACGAGTGTTTTGAATGAATGCGAGTTAACAAAATTATGCCATATATTATAATTTAATTCCTGACCGTAATACCGGAAAATATGTCGTGCTAATATTAAGAATTATACTTAAAATTCTATTAAGATCTATATTCAGAATTCGATAATTTATAAACGTCAAGGCCTGTATTATTTTTAAAGGCAAGCAATGAAGTACACATTCATCATGCATTGCTGTAATTAAGAATATTAAAAATAATGTAGTCTTCAACATGCGCGGAAGCAATCAATTCAGCTATCTGATTAACATACGGAATTTAGGGGGGAGTCATGTGTTTGTCAGCTGAATAAATTGGCTGTAGAATATACACAAGTTATTAAATGCATATGGGATAATTAAGTTTATTTACAGCTGACACATCCACTGATAAAAGAAACATCTATTAAAATAGTGAAACTATCCCGCCATCAGTAACAAAATTTACGCTATTACTTGCAGTTGACCTAAACAAGGTCAAAAAATTTTATAAACAGCTTTCTAAAATTTGTCTCGCATATGAATGGTAGTTTATGATAAATACTCACCATTCTTCAGCACATGGGTTACCGTTCGTTCGTTTCGGTTTCTTAAAGTAGACGATTTCGATGCCATAAGAGCCAGGTGGTTGAGCAAAATAGATATAGAAACGATCAGCAACGCAGTAAATTTACAAAGCAAGCAAGTGCATTCTAATGTAAGATAACGTACGAGAATTTTTTAACCAGTAAGTTACAGGCTTTCATGCTTGCAGTTACTAGTAAGTTCGCATTTATTTGCACTTATATCGGGATCAATCACATCTGCCCTACGCGTTGCGTAATCTCTTTTGCACAGTTACAATGTCAACAACAGATCGAAAAACTTTTTCCCCATTAAAGTCAGACAACTTTCAGTTGACAGCCCAATTTTCCCCATTTTTCCTTCTGGCCTTGAAGTGATTTGCTGCTGAGAAATTTTGATAGTTTCTAACCGTGATGAAAAATTTTCTATATGGCCAAGTGCCATACAATTTCGTATGTAAATTAAAATGTGTTATACGAATTTCGTAAACAATTAATACATTGTACAGCTTTTAAATTAAATACACAAGAGACTAAATAGAAAAAAATACAGGGTAAGTAACAGTTTTTAAACATAACGGATATTTAATATATGATCTAGCTTTAAGGCATTTAAGTGCCTCTAGTTACCATAACTATCGTATATATAAGGTAATTAACTCATGCGCTTTAAATTTTCCTTTTTCCATCTACATGTAGCAATTTATTGAAGCTTTTAATAGTTTCTATGCAAATGCTAACCAGTATAATTAAAAAAAAGAAGGGTCATTGTGTCATGAAAAAATTCCAGGCCCCTAGTTATAAAAATTATTCAATCAATCAGACACAGGTCCATCTTCTTCAAAAACAAAAATTCTCATAACCTATTCAATGATATAAAGTTAGTATTTCAGTAAAGCACTAGTAGATAATTCATTAATTGTGATAAAAATGAGTCATTGCTAAACACAAATATTAGCTATTATAGTAAGATGTGAAACAAATTTCTGGAAATGACTGATAAGCAATAGAAATAGTGTCCAACTCAAAGTAATTTTAAGGATGTTATATCTCCACCTTTCTTCTTAAAACTGCTTTAATACTATCTTCCCTCTTAGAATTCTAGCCATTTATATGAATTTTTTTAAAAATGTGCAATTATAATAGATAATACTTTAAAAATGTCATGAAAATTTTACTGCTACAACAAATTCAAATACCAGCATAGAAAGATAATCATCAATAGCAAGTAGTTCCATCACTAATATGAAATGCTCTAAAGGAAGAATACTGAAATTTTTAGGCAACGACTACTAAGATTTCCATTATTCCATGTGAAATATATGTAAACAATTATTTACATTATTATTCAATTTACTGTATGAAAAAATTTGTATGGATAAGTATATTAACAAAACATTTGTTATTCTTATTGATGACATGTAGAAAATATTTCCAAAATACTGTAATCCAAAATATCTGTTGTAAAGTACATACTTGTAAATATGGAACAGCAAATTGTAGTTAAATATATTTAGTCAAATGTGTCTCAGAATATATACATAGTGATCAAGCTCCACATGAAGATGCTCTCTTGTTCATTCAATCTTTCAGAGATGACTCAAGAAACATGTGCCAAGGGCTACATACAGTATTTAATTTATTA
Source organism: Stegodyphus mimosarum (assembly GCA_000611955.2). NCBI lineage: Eukaryota > Metazoa > Arthropoda > Arachnida > Araneae > Eresidae > Stegodyphus > Stegodyphus mimosarum. The sequence goes on along the minus strand of KK113329.1, from coordinate 60,489 downwards.
CCAATCATAATATAGTCATTGTTTATGACTATATTATGATTGCTAATAAATTAAATATTTCTATCGACTCAGTTTAACACAGTTACAATTCTATCGACTGAATATCAAGTGTATCTGATAAAAATCATATATTATGATACCTTGGTATATATCATTAATCTGTTCCAGATCCTTGGAAGTATACCAAATGAACTTTTCCAATAAAAAATAAAGAGAAAATAATTTTTATATTCTTATAAAAAATACTATTGTTATTATTATAACACTGTTTAATACTAAAATACAAATGCAGTGGGTAAAATATATATCGTGCATATCCAGATCAAAAGCAATTTTTTAACAAACCCTGATCTTTGTTTGGTAATCGAGTTCACTCACTTTGGAACATTAGCTGATTTAATATTGTCTTTGCTTTTCAATCGCAGACACCATCGTATTTGGCATATGGTATGTAATAGCCAATTCCCAGATATGCATGCCATCTTCATAATTTTCAACAATCTCTTTTTTTCACCTCCATGGTGATTCTAATAATTTTAGTCAGTGCTTTACTTCTCTCATCAACTTTTCTAAAACTCATATTTAATGAATTTACAAAACATGTGAAAAAACACAAAATTACTCAAAAATTCAGAGTTGTAGTGCAGATTATTTACTAAATAGTAACAATAGCAAATAAACTGATGCTCGTGGGCAATCGTAGCATTGTCTTGAAAGAGGTGAAAACGTGAAGCATGTGCAGTTGCTAATCACTGAGCTCGAGTCATATTATATATAAAAATTTTAACATTCAAAAAGGACGTATACTGAGGTACCAGTGTATATTCAAAATGCTCACCTGAAATTTTTCTTCTGACCTCATATGAAGAAAAAAAATTTTTTTTTTAAGGATACATTCTCCAAGACAGATATAGCACAAAATTTTTTTGTGAAACACTGAAAATTTAGGTATTTACAACCACATACAAGTTTATTTCAACAAACTTTCTTTATGCTGTGTAGCTGATTCACAATGCAAATTTACATATTGCATTTGTAGATTTATAAATATGTTCGACAGCAAATATACTGATATGCAATTTGTGTTTTCTAAAATTTTAAAATCTATAGTCAAAATCTGATAAGAAAATGACCATTCAATACTGTATTTCCCACTTTTACTGTTTACATAATATAAATTATGCGCATTACATCCAGCTAGATTTCCAGAATAAACTACAATACACTTTTAACTGAGTACAAGATCCAAACAAAACAGTTTCAAATGCTGCTATTTTTTACAAATCACTTATTTAAAACTAGGTAAAAGTAATCTTATTTTGAAGTAGAGTACATTTTGAATAAAATGCTCATCAATTTTAAGGTCAATCAGACACTGGTCCAGCTTCTTCACAAGTAAAAAACAAAGAATGAAAGGTAAACATGTGACTTTGCTTCATCTGCTGTTTCTGATATCAAATCATCATGATTCCTCCTATGCTTAACAAAACATTTTTTGTTCCCAAAGAAGAGAAACACGTTTCTGATTGCTCTTGAAAATTGATAATGTTTCATCCAAAATATGTGTCAAACTAAGACTGCTTGTTTAAATTGTTCATTGGTATGCTTCTTGCCAAATTTGAACATTTATCACTTCCTTTTAGCCTTTAGATGCAAGTATAGTTTATTTAAGTCATTCAACATTACATGATAGGGTGGACAAAAAGTCCATTTTCATGGTAATAGCTATGAATACAAAAATAATGCAAAAACAATACCTATTTTACTATTGCTGAGCAGATTGACCTTTTATTATTAACAAAATTGTTGTTCTGTTACAGACTGTAGAGATCAGAATTTCCGGCCATAAGCGGAGTCCTATGCATATCACGTTCACTTCGGCTAGTATCGAAAGAATATGATTTACTGCATTCAGTCTAGACCAGCGGTTCCCAAACTTTTGACAAATGTATACCATCTGAACAAAAACTGAAAAACGTTTGAACCACCACATTTTACAGTCATTATTTTTCAATTTCTAAATAGAAATATTAAATATATATATATATACGTTGCCATTTGCACAACCTATTAGCTATTTGTATTAAATGTGCATACATAAAAAATATTAGATTAAAAATTGGTTACCATTTTAATCATTAAAATTTAAGTATAATACTTTCATTATTAATTTAGTGTGAAATTTGGGCCTGTTTAAGAGATATAAATTTATGTCTGGTCTTATTTCACTTAGTTTTAGCCATAAATTAGGATCTACTTTTTTTTTTACTACTAATTTTGCTCTGTATTTATATTTCAAATATAACATGGAACAAAATCTTTGTTCAAAGAAATAGGTTGTGCAAAAAGGCAATAAAGATTTAATAGTTTTATTTCAAATGCCTTTAAATTCTTTTTTTTTTGGTTCAGCCAAAATTTAACGATTGCGTTATTTTTTAAATCTTCAGTTAGAGATCAATCACAGGAAATTTCTATTATTTGTTCTTTTTCTTCACTAGATTTTTGAATTTAATAGTGAAAAATACTTTTTTCTTAGCATACCACCCATTTTTCTCTTACGTACTACCAGTTGAGAATCACTGGTCTAGGTAGTTAAATTATGGTATATACAAGTACCTTCACTGTTGAGGAGTGTTTGGTGACTTCTGAGTAGGTTCATAAATGCCAGAACATAAAGTTGATAATGACAGACATTTTGAGGGACTTCACTATGTAGTTTGGAAAACTGCTGCTTTCAAGACCCACATTATTTACATGGGAGAAAAAAAAACTTGTTACAAAGTGTTCTCACTGCACCACATAACGGGAAACCTATGACTTACACGACCGTGGAAGATTGAATGATCGGCAAAGAGAAGTAAGTGGTCTGCAGAATTAGGCATTGCGTGATTGACTGACTATCCGAAATCGCATGCAGAAAAACTTGAAAGTTTAATGTTTTCGGCCATTCTCAGAGAGTAGAGTGATTGTGATTTGGAGCAATGTATGAATACATATGAAATGCTTGTACACTTCCTGGATGCAAATGATCAAAAAATGTTATATTCTCTGACAAACACGTTTTACCATAATTCATGAACTTATAACAATATTTTTTTGGACAAATGACTATCTGCACTTTTCTGAGGAAATCAAGTGCAGCTGGCTGGCTACATGTTATGATTTGGGCAGGGTTGACATCAGACTATCTGCTTGGAAAATATTTCTTTGATGGTCCTATGAACTAGCACAGCTATCCTTCACATGATGAACATGTGGTTACTTCAAGAATTAATGGCAAGACGAACAGCTGATGTCATTACACTTCAACAAGATGAAGCTCCACCATAATTTACTATGAGTGTCCATAAATGGCTTAAATGGACATGGATCATGAGACCTTCCAGGACCATAGCTATGGCTTTCATAAAGCCCAAATTTCAAAACACCAAACAATGCACTATGGGGAATATATAATATAAACATTTATATACAAAAGATGGAAGTCACATGGATTTGAAAGGATCACCCGATATGCTACAATGCATGCATACAAGAATATGGCAACATGTACACTGATGTTGTTGATCAATAAATCTTGAACCTCTGTAACAATGTTGATATGTTATTCATAACAGATGTTGAAATTTAAAAAAAAACATTGTTTTTTATTTACAACAATATTTATCTACATATCTAAGAGTACCCATGAGAGTAACATGTAAAGGGATGTTTTGCACACTCTGTACATTCACTTGTTTTTCTAGTAACACATTAGGCCAGCGTATTACTAGAATCTAGTAATGGAACCCGTGATTTATACACCACTATCTGAAGAAGCAAATACTTTAGCTACATTTAAGTAACTTAGTAAGCATAATGAATCATCTTAATTTCAAAAGTCAGTGTAAAGAAAATGACACCCAAACAAGTGTTCATAAAGATCAACTTTATTATAAAAAAGATAAATATAAAATATGACCATACTCATTTGCAAACCCTTCAGTAAGAAAGCTTTATACAAGTTCAATATATTTGTTCTTACAAGAGATAATGAATTGGGTATTAATTTACATGTCAGTAATAAATTACAGTTCAAATAATCACATATTCCCATAAGTTATAATAATGCAAAACAAATCTGAGAAATAAGATAATTTTTTTATAAACATTAATTTTAAGTTCTTAATACCTCAAAATTTGTATATGTTATTGACTGCAGCAGTTTTTCTTTCAAATCAATATTAGCAATGTATTATACTCCTAGAATAAAAAATACTTATATTGTAAATACATAGTTAAAAAAGAATTTTACATTTGAGATATTTCAATAATACTTAATGAAATATAGTTAACAATTTATTTCCTTTTTAGAAAAATTACCAGAAACAGAAGTAATGCACTTAGTTGAAACAACCTCAATTCCATTTTTCATTCTATTCTCATATGATCTTAATTTCTGCAACAAATGGAGGCTGTGAGTGCAAAAGCAACAAACACACTTTAGGACCAATAACATCAGCACACATTCTTATCAATTACTTCTATATGAGCAAGCTACCTGAAATGTACTTTAAAATTTCACTTTACAAATGCACTCATGCTTGTACACCATTACATCAAGATTCATTAAAAAATTATTTCCAGGCATGAGAATTAATTTAAATGGCTGTCTTTTTCATACAGTTTTAGCAACTGCTTTTCTTTGCATATAAGCAAACACAACTCTGTAAGTTTCATAGCTGCCATAACAAATGATGCCAGGGTGTCCAAATATTTGAAGTGAAATAAATGTTCCCACGAATAAAAAAATACATATGCTTTAGAAATTCTGGAAATTCATTAATTAATGACAACAAACTTCTTAAAAATAATGAAATTGAGTAACCAAGGTAAAATTGGCTTTCAGTTTTCAAAACAAACTCAACAGTTAATTAAATCTCAACTTTAAATTGAAAAATGAAGTTATATATATTAAAGGCATTTCAACGAAGAAATAAAAGTATATGTGAATATTTTAAATTTAAATAAAACTAATTGTTTATTATCTTAAATTAAAGCATTTCATTCTTTATATACAATTATCAACTGCTGTTGGAAGATTCAATGGAAATCAGGAAATATATATGAATTACAAATAGTTATTGACAAAAATGATTAACTTATCCAAATTTTAAAATTTCCATACTAAGTTTGAATATATAATATAAAAATGACAAGAATAAAGGCTTTAACTCAGAACTGCTTGAATTAAATAAAGAAACAAATTTTAAAGAGAAAAATTGTTTATATATTAAATATAACTTTTTTTAAACTTATTGGAAGTAATTTAATGAAAATTCCAGGCAGTCGCACACCTAATTGATGAATTTTATGATCCTCTTAGTAAATTATTCTAGACTTTTAGAATTATTTGAAAAATACCCAAAATACTTAACAAAAGAGAATTACTTCCAGATTAAGAAAAACTTCTATGCCTGTGCATGATTCTTCAACTATTATTATTATATATATATTTTCAAAACACACAAAGCCAGCCAATATAGTTTACTGAAATATTTCAAAAACTTCAGAAATATTTAATTTAGTATTTTAGTTCTTTTCATTAATTTTTGTAAAAAGGGAAACATTTCATCCATTTGTAATATTACGTAGGTTGATTCTGATTTGAAGTAAATTTCTTATACAAATTCAGCATTACAAATAAATTCAAACAGACTTTTAACGATGCAGATTTTGAATCATCTTTTTACTTGCTGCTGTTATAAAAATATTGCTACAATTTGATGCATCTTTTAATAACTCAAGAGTCACAGGATGGAACACAGTAAGTCACATTTTTTATCACTAATCTTGTGCACTTTCAGGATGCCCTACTTCTCTTCTTCGCAGTTCTGCATCTTCTGAAGTATCATCTTTAATTATATCTTCCCCTTCATATTCTTCATCACTTTCCTATTAAGAAATTTTTAACATTTATAAAGTAACAGAAAATCTTAATTGGGAAAAAAATCAGAATTAAATTATAAAAGCATTGAAGTGTTAAGTGCTAACTTACATAAATACTAAAATAAGATCATTACATTTAACAAGTTACTCTTGGTTACTTTTAAACATTGAAACATATTTTAACATGAAATGCATTTAATAATATGTTAAATAATTTTTTTTAAATAAAAAATGCCATTCAGCATTCAAATTGTTTTTTATACTTTACAAATAAAACCCTGCATACAATATCTTTTCAAATAAAGAGAAAGTGATTATTCTGCTTTCAAATCCTTTTAAACCTTCTTAAGTGCAAGGTCTAAAAATTATCCTTAACATCTCTGTAAGAGGAAAAAAGCCAGAAGATTTTTGAATAAAAAAAAATCAGAAAAGAAAAGTGCAAAATGAATTTTTAAGAGGAAATTGATAGACATTTGAATATTGTGAAACAACTACATGGGGGGGGGGGGGATTATGTTATCAAAAAATAATTCTTCAGAAAATTCAGGTTGTTAGAATCCAACAGTTATACAAGACACACCCAGAAAGCAATATCTTTTTGATAACAAGAAAAGTAAAAGAAGTTGGACGAGCAGAAACATCTTATTTCAAATGCTCATAATTGGAAGAAAAAAAGGACATACCCTTTATTCCATACATGTCCTTTTACACAGCCGATATATTGCTCCATAGTGTCAAATCCTGTATGAACATCCATAGTAATATTCTTCAAGCTTGTCACGACATCTTTGCAAATTTGATTTTAATGTAAGAATTTTCGCTAAATTATCTGATGTAACATCGTCAACAGTTCCAACAAATCTTTCAATTTGCTTGATTTGAGTTCGATACATTAAAGGAACTGATGATTTCCTTTTTGACATATTTATTTTACTTTAAAGAATAAAATTACGTACAGAATAGTTATGTACAGATATCGTGCAAACTTAAAACATATATTTAAAAATATATAATAGAAACCAGAATTTAAGAATGAATTTTACATGAAAATAATCTGAATACAAGAAAAACTTCCTTATAGTTTTTCATTTACAACATTAAAAATGCATACTTTTGATTTTTCTGTAAACCAGGTAACTAATGGAATACTAGAATTGTATTTTTGGCTTTTAATATATTCCTCACTGGTGGCTCCAATGTTTGTTGGTAAGTTCAATAATTATTAAATAGCTTACCTTGAATTTTGATCGACTTATAGTTACCTGGAATTACTTGAAGTCGACACAGTAAAAAGACTAAAATTGAATAAGATTTTGACTTTATGAGCTATTAGAACTGTTTACATGTTTTCATTCTTTTTTAGCATCAAATACTAGTTTCCACCGAAAAATGGGAAAAAAACTGGCATGTAATTTCAGAGAATATCTGATTTTGGGTCCAAATTCTTATAACAATGCGGTGTATAAATCTAATATAAATCCTTATGTTATAAGAATGCTGTATATAAATCTAATATGAATCCTAAGTCGGGCTTTCAAGACGTGAAAAATGCAAGCTGAATTTGTACCCAGGGCAAGTAAAACGATAGATATATAACTGTCTCCTCCTTTTTTTTTGAGTTGGTATAGATGCAGTAGTGAGCTATAGGTATCCCAATGAGGATTACATGAGCCTTTTATTAAATTTGTCTTGTAGTTGTGAGCTGCTTGTTCTTTGATTTTCATTCATGCATTTTTTTATATATTTCAAGAAAAATGTATATGCTATAATTATATTCTTTTTCTTCCTGAATTGCGTTTAAATTCAACCAAATGCATTGTAGATAACCTAAAATTTTAATAGTTATTTTATACAGTGCTGGAAAATACTAGCTGTTTTTAATAAATTTACTGTTAAGCATCAAATGTTTGAATATCAAAATGTTAGGATGAAGTTCTGTTGCTTAGTTTTCCATTAAAAGATGGAACATGCAAAAAGATCTTCATACTGTACAAATATGCATCAAATTTAATGACAATCTCTTTCAGTGGGAAACCTTTATAAGAATATAGGGCTCAATTTTATTTTAAAAGGTTTTGGAAACTTCTTAATCAATCTTGGAACTTTCTAGAATATGTATTGAAAGAAGAAAATAATGTGTAATAGCTTATGACATAAATTGTAATGTGTAATTAACGTTTACTCATTATTTTATATGCCTGGTATTTTATGCTTTTATTTTTTTTTTTAATTTTAAATAATTTTTTATTTAAAATTGCACCTTTGTTAATACATAATTATTTGTACTTTCTGTTTTTTGTAAAAAGTAAAATATTTAATTAGAATTTGACGTTTTGTTTCTCAAAGATAAAAATGCGAGTCCTTTGCTAAAAGATTCATAACTCCTCACTACATACAAAAAAATATTAGTTATTTTGGCAAAAGTGCACACTACTTTTCTGCTCCTTCATGAAAGCTGAAGTAGAGCTTTACATAATGAAAACTGAACATTTTAAAATAAGAAAGGCAATATTTATGTTAATGATACTTATTGAAAGAATCATAATAAATCAGACACACTGTGCATTTAAATTTAAAAGAATGCAATTACATCTATATAATAATATCTCATGTTATATGCATTCATATATATTATAGACATATATCATATTTAATTCAGAAGCAATGAAAAAAGAAATAATACAAATATTGCAATAACCACTGTGTAAAACAATTGTAAGAAAGTCAAATATAAAAAATAGTAAAGGATTTATATGTCTTGGCATATGTTCTTCAGGAAGTTGGTACAAATTAAATGCAAAAGAATAATCCTATTTCTGAGCTAACAGATGCATAATAAAACTTAATAAATAAATAAATAAATCAAAAGCAAACTGTGCTATTGCCAGCTTTTTCTATTCCAAATTAAAAACTGTATTTTCATTACTTCCTTTTGATAACTTTAATTTATTAAATTAATTTTAAATGGCAAAATTTTAAAAACTCTGTTAAATGGATGTCTTAGAGATAACATTTTGCTGTTTGTGAATTAATATTCTTACCTTTTCTTTAGGCTTAGAATCTCTACTTGAATTCCTTGGCAAAGGTTCATACCCAGCTGCTTTGGTTGGGCAAAAGAAGTCAATTACACAAACAACAATCTGTTGAAGAAATTTAATAACATTTATTAATGTTTATAAAGTTCATATTTTTGGAAATATTTCAAAGTTAACACCAAGAAAATTATGCATTGTGATTCAGGACTTAATTAAGCATTAAAAAAATAAGAATAAAATATAATGATACTTAACAATATGATACATATATAATGATTTAAATATCACAATGGGATGATTAAACAGCCACTCTTTCGTAAGAAAGAGATGCCAACAACACATCCTTGATTATTGTAAAGTGTTTTACTTATTTTGTTTGAATAAACACATAATGCAAGAATTTAGGAATCCAAAAATCCTCAAGTCACAAGGGACCTGAAGTGGGGCAACCCAAAGAATGCTTGACGTGGGATACTGCATGATGAGATTTTAGGACCATTTTTTCTTCCACGATCAAACAATAACCAGCAGTTATTTCAACACATTAATTAATAATATTTGCCTACAGTTGGAGGACCATCAATCAGAGGTCATTTTACAGCAGGATGGCATAACACCACACTGAGCATCATGTGTTATTATCAGAACTCAGCAGAACTTTTTCCCAACAGATGGATTGGAAAAGATAGACCCATTCCACGGCCACCACATTCGATTCGCTTCCTTTTGTGGACCTTTTAGATTTCTTTCTGTGGAGCCAAGTTCAAAATATTGTTCACAGTTCGAAAGTACCCACTGCAAATCTGAAGAACAGAATCATCAATGCAACTGCAACCACTGATCACACTCTGTTATACCATACATTGCACAGCTAAAACAATGACTTGATATTTTGCACACAACCAATAATGTGCACATTGGGGTTGTGTAACTTCTGTCATTTATTATAAGAACTTTAGCCTTGCTCGAGAAATTTGACCAGTACCAATGGTACAATTTGTTCCATTCCCAAATAAGCTGCTAAAATTATTTAAAGACTTTATGGATACTCTGTATTTCAAAGTAAGCAAAGAAACAACCTGACATTGCCCTTGTTCAGAGGCTTGAAAAAAGGGAGCTTATGTCTGATAGTCCTCAAAATCAATATTAAAACTTACAACAATTCGAGGTTACTTTTTTGGCCTAATTTAAAATTCTATACTGAAGAGTTTTTCTTCCAATTAGATTTAAAAAAGTACATTTAATTTTTTTTACATAATATAAAACTACAGTACCACCGACATGTACTGTATTAGCATAGAATAAAGTAAAACAGATTTATAATAAACATAAAATATACATTTCAATAAATTAATTGTAAACAATTTAAACAGGATATAATAATAAAATTTTAAACTGTAATAACAAAGCTCTGGATTCTGATAACATATGCATTTTTCATTTTTTAAAGCCCTTTTAATGTTTTTAGAGCATTCCAGAGCATTCTGAAGCTATTCTAGTACTCATCTTCTAGTACTCAAACTGAAAAGTAAAATTACTCTTACCTATCTCAACTCATACGAACTGATTTTTACGAGATGTCTTATCCATAGTCAATAGGAAACTGATAATGTAATTCATAAGTCCTATGGACAGAAGGCTTTTCCCATGAGGTATGAGTCTCATTTCTAAATTTTTCCACACCAGCATTTTTTACTTCTTTAGGAGATTTTGTTCATGTTCAGTTCCGCAGGATTACTTGCAGGAGAGGAAAAGGTATTTCATAGACACATTCTTGGAATTACACATTCACATTGCATGCTTATACATTTTATTGCCTTGATAATTTAAACTATTAAATCTTTACAAAGCCAAAAAATGGAACTTGTTGATGCCAAAAATTGCACTCATAAATTAGGCGACATTTTAAAAAAGGCCAAAGTTTCAAATATTGCATTTGCTAAATTCAACACTGTTCTGATTAAAACTGTGTCTTCGAAAATATATGGAAAATATCCCTCATCTTACAGAAGAAGCAGATCTTGAAATTAAGTTTATGATAAAAAATGCAGTTTTTTTCGAGTCTGCTCCAGTGACTACAGTAGACGTCAAGAGAAGCTTCTCATGATATTATAAATTACATAAGAAAATATCTTTCACTTGAACATGAACTTCCACAAGAACATCAAGCAGCACTTAATAATTTGGTGCAATTTAATACATCTATATAAAGTTGATAATTTGGAAGAAAAAAAATAAAATTCAAGTAACAGGTATGCGTAATTGTTTGCATTTTAATCCATTTGTCAACTGTGTCATTTTTTAATATTATTTAAAGGAACCTTTCCTTAAAAATAATTTTAAAGGCCATTTTCAGTGAATTCTTAGATCATCAAAATTCAGGCTCAAGTAATAACTAAACTGGAGGAAAAAAATTATTTAAATTTTTCTGCATAATTTTTTCAATTTGTAGAAATATTTTATCATTCCTATATAAATACAATTATCAGGATATCATACTTTTCTGTTGAGATAAATTTCTGCAGCTGACAAACACAACTGAAATTTTATAATTCTGTTTCTGATATAAGGATATTTTTTTTGAAAATTTTACAGATTTTTCAACATTGCCTTAAAACTTATTTAAGCTACTGCCATGAACAACTGCAGAGTTCTCACTTAAATAAATATTTTTTTTTTTGATTTTCGACAACTAATGGAAAAATTCATTCCCAAACATCCTTCAGCTAGTTACCAAATCAAATATGAATAATTTTATATGCTTATTATAAAATACAATTGATAACTAGGAATATTATAAAAATTAATTTATTATTAAGGTGCACTGAAAGAAAAGATAGCAGGAACATGCTGTAATGAATTGGCACAAGTCTAGAGGTAGCATATTTAATTTATTTACAATTCTATTTTAAGCTATATGCAAATAATTTATAAAATACTGTTCTCGGAAAAAGAAGGGAAAAAATAAAATATAAAAATCAGATGATGCATGAAATTGATTAAAGTTATCTATTCTCAAGTTCTCGTATGGTTTCCTCTTACAATGCAGGGAGAAATTTCTGATGTGTGGCAGATGGCCGCCTAGGTGTTACTTCTCCTGGCCGACAGTGGTTGTTACGAGTATGTTGCTGTCAAGTCAGGTAGTGGCAAATCTGGCTACTAGCCACTGCATCTCTTCGCAGAGAAATATAAATGTTCTTGACAGAGCTGAAAAACATAAGAAGTTTCTCTCTGCACGTTCCAACTAACTCAGTAACAAACTCTCACTAACTAGTTGGAACTGCATTCCCTGTTTTTATTCCAGTTGTCCTGAGCATGTTGAGATGATTTCCTGAATCCTCATTTGCCCAAAATTTTTCAGAGCTTCTCTTGATTGGCAAAAGCACCTTGATTTAAAGCTGTATATAATGAGGACAGTTCTGGGAAATCTCTATGAGAATTTTCCGGTTCTGACTTGGGACTCAAACTGGGTGGTCTGTGACAATACATAATAAAACACCTATAAATGGATGTGAAGGAATGAAACAATGCTTCGCCTTTGGACAACTATGAAGTAAACAAAGACTTGAGAATGGTATGTGACTGCAAGCCATGTTCAGCTTCCCCGAGAACTTCTAATTAATCATTAGGAAATCTCTTTTTTTTTTTTGAGAACTTCCAAGGTAGTAATCAAAATATAGCTGAAGACATTACATTTGTAACAAAGACTTGAGAGTGGTACATGATTGCAAGTCCCATTCAGTTTTCTCGAGAATTGCTAACTGATTGTTACTAATTATACTCTTTCTGAGAACTTCCGAGGTGGTTGTCAGAAAACAGCTGAAGATGTTACAATGCTTTTAAATCATTCAAAAATTAGCCCAGGGTTATGAAAAGAAATATCAAACTATGGAAAAAAATTTTCATTCTGCAAATGAAATTTATAACAGTAATAAAAATCTCTCTCCTTTTTTTGTATGTATGTTGCAAAATAAAAGTGAGAAGCTTGGAATTATATCCTAGATCAGAAGGAAAAAATATAATAAAACTTGAGTATAGTTATTATAACGTGCAATTATTTAATGCAACAACATCTTTATAAAATATTCATTTTTTAAATGAGTTAGCACCAATTAAGTTCTAAAGAGCTTTCTTTAAATGAATCACAACATTTACATAACAGAGGTAAGTCACACTTCCTTATTACCTCATCATTAGGTTAAAACTAATGAAGTAACAAAATGGTGAAAACTGAAGGAAATTTGCTAACAAAAGGTAATGTAGGCTGTTTCCTTCTCCACAATGGATTTTTTTAAAATCAGAAAATATTTCCCTGTTACAGTTCCATTTCAACTAGCATCAAGCGAAGGTGTGAGAAAAGAAATAAGCCAAAACACACCAATACACTGCTGAAAATGTACCATATGGCCTTTAACAGAAAAATATTTTACCATTTCTACTTCTAAAGAATTGTACTGTGTTTTAAAATGCTTGAGAGCATAATGTAGATACTTAGTCAAATGAAAATAACCTATCTCGTTTTTTTATCACCTGCAAAGGAAAAAAACCGAGACAACCAAAATCTATCTCTTTTTGCGGTACATGTCATACTTATTGACAACCAAAATGCTAATGAAAATATGTTAGCAAGTTTAGAAGGCCAAACTATAAAAAAAAAAAAAAAAAAAAATTTTTAAAAAAAAAAAAAAAAAAAAAAAGCAGAAACAGAAACAGAGCATTTAGACACCCAACCTTGACAAGAATCACTAGGCAATGTGCTTTGCCAAAGCAAGCAAACCAGGATTTTACAACAAAGTATTTATCTGGCAACCCGCTAATAATTGCATGTGCATTATGCCAACATGTAATGCCATCATCTATCTCGTGGCTCGTAATGCATGGCTTGAAAATTCAAGTGTCATGTTTATATTTCTGCTTGTTATGATTAGAATGCAGAATTTTGCCTAATACAGAGTGTAAAAATGAACACATATAATTAGTACAATTTTCTGTTATTTTTAAGTTAAAACATGTTGATGTGTACATGATAAGCAGCACTAATTTGCTCTACAATGACAAGAATTCTACAATTCTCTAATGCTTTCTTGAGTTAAAACAGATCACTGTGCACATGAACAGAAGACTGGGAGAAAAGAAAGTGTTTTATTATGAATGTTTCTTGCATTTTTAATTTAGATAATTTGTCACTGTAATTTTTGAGTATTTTAGTATTGATGTTTCATGATAAATGATTCTTGTATTTGTTGTCAATTTGTTGCTGTTTTATGTAATTTTGAGACTGGCTATACTTTATTTCATCAATTCTTTAGCACTCTCAACTTAAGTAAAATTCTTCATGACAATGGCTACAGAAAACTAAACAAAAACTGAAAATCTTCTCTGCAATATAATGAATATTGCTGTAACAATTGTAATTCATGAACTGTCAGCTGCCAAAAATTATTCAAATAAGCACAAATGTAATCTCTTTTAATTTCACAAAATATTTCAATTTAAATTATGCAGAACAAAAAACAAAAGCAAGCATTTATTTATAATTCCAAATTATTCTGATTAAAAAAAGGGAAAAAAATTGAAAGGGTTCAGATTTTAAGTTGCCCCGACAGGCTCCATTAAAATTTAATATGGTTTATCAGTGAAAATTATCAACAGAGACAGCCCAGGTTGAAAACAGTGAAACATTTTAGAGGATACTAGATAAATATATATTTAGTCTCACATGGACACATTCTATAAAAATACTGAATGTTTTTAATTAGATATACTTGAATTTACATGATTATACATGATTTTTTTTATTTCAATCCATATTAGATAAATAAAAAATGATAATATTCTTAAGATCTGCATCTGCTACTTTTCAGTAGCTTAGTTTGTTAATCCACAGACAGATGTGATTTAAGAGATAAATATCTTACATTTTGCTAAATGGCAAGAAACTTGAATAAAAAGTGAAACAACATGTTTATAATGAACGATGCAAAATCTTATTTCGAGACTAACAGCCCTTTTGGGCTATTTAAAAGAAGAAGAGAGGGGGGAACTCTAATGCAGCATATTCAGGAGAAAAGGGGATTGTTACATCTTTCAAAGTACACTCACATCCATAAATTAAGGATAATTAAGAATTGCACAGAAATCAAACTCTAAAGTAAAAATTTCACCTGTAGAATTATTGCACACATCTTCAAGAATAATATGCAAATTACAGGAATCCACCAGATGATGCCAATAGTACGTCAGAATGACAAAAATGTAAAGTTAAGTTTTATTAAGGGAGATATTTTTTGTAATTGCTCCAGGGAGTAAAAATCATAGTTTTTATAAATGGTATCATACATACACTATTTTTTTTATTCTTTATCTTTTGCCTAATAAAGGGGCTTTAAGAATAAATTACATTTGTTTTGTTTCTGAACCTTTATTTGCCGGATCTGGCATTATCCTTAATTTACAGACATGACTGTATTTTAACTCTATGAAATAAATTAAAAATTTTATTAGAAAAATAAAATAATAAGTGAGGGTTCACTACTTCTCATTCTGAACCCTTTTCAAACAAAAAGGAAAATAAATAATAATAAAGGAATAAAATTTGTTAATGTTGAATTTTAACTTCAGTTTTGTGGCTAATTAGTTTAGTTTGCCTCTAATCATTATTTTCTTGATAAAATTTTCTAAACAAATTTGATGATAATTGTTATTTTTTTAAATTAACAAAAACTATTATTTAGTTTCAAAACAACATTTTAAAAACTTCCTATCATAGCTTAAAAAATAAACATAAAAGTTACTAGGATTTTCATAATGTATAATAAGCTGATAAACAAATTTCAATACTTTTTAAATAAAACACAAACATCAAATATCAATAAAATAAGGATCTTTTTATAACTTTCTTAAAGAACTCTCATTCATAAACAATATAAATAAAATAACTTACCAATCCCAGAAGTGCTCCTACCAAAATGGTTACCAAACCAAATATAATATAGGAACCCCAATATGGAATTCCATAATCTTCAACAATTGTGTTATGGATGCTTCGCAACAGCATTGATAACTTAAAAAAATATGCTACTGTTGACATCTGGAATGACTGCGGAGATTTCCAACTGGACACTGGTTCGATTTTGGTCCATTTTTTATCTTCAATGAAACTGATGAAAGAGTCTCTATCACGAGATCCTCTGTACTGCCTAAAGACACCATCTTTCACACTAAAATTATAAAACAAAAGAATTTTAGTCTAGATGTACAATATTATATAGTGGTTAAAAGCACAAAAAGAAATTACTTAATCAACTAAATGCTTTTATGGTTAGCCAACTAAAACAGTTATTATAAAAAAAGAGAGAAAGAAAGAATATATAATGATTTTCAAGAATCCAGCTAGTATAATTGATAAGCCTATCTAGGATTTAATAATAACTGAAATGAACTTGTATTTATTTCTTTTAAAATACTTAGATAGTTAATTGATAACAGAATAAATTTTAAAAGAAAATTAAATATTGTACATTTTGCTGAATGATAACATACTGCCATGTGGAAGACAAAAATATTTTAATTCGAGCAATGCATTCTTTAAAATGCTGAATTTGTTGATGAAATTTGAATGACAATCATTTTGACCAATACACTTCTTTTAAATCATTCAGTTTTTAATCAAAAATTCAATAAACTCACATAAATATGAAATAAAAAACAAATTAAAAATTTGGCCTTCAAGACGCAGGGGTGTTTGTGGGACCCCCAAAAAATCCCCTGAAACTTTTACGGACTTACTACCGACATTTTGGAGTTTCGAGAAGGGAGGGGAGAAATGAAAAATTACAATTATGAAGTATTGAATGACCGAATTATAAAAGTTCAATGAATTACTTTTTTTGCAAAATTAATAACCATAAATTTTCAAACATATAAACTACTACATTTTATGTAAATATTTTAAATTACCTGAATTAATTCTTTAAAAAAAATTATCTAATTTCTGCTGCTTTTTTTTATTTTCTGATGTTTGTGGGCTTGTCTTTCTTTTGTGGTGAACTTCATAATTGCAGGAAGGTTGACTTTTATTTTCCTCATTTACAGTTGAAGAAATTTCCTCGAGAACTGCACATGCAGAGGTAGAAGCAGTTTGCTTTTCTGCTAATGTAGAAGGTTTTTCAGAGACTTTTATAGGTGACTCATCTGAAATACATGTTTTTAAGTCCTCTTGATATGTTTTCCAACTTCTGTTCATATTCAGTAAGAGATCTTTGTGAATTGGATCAGTCATTGGATTTTTTGAGCCATATTTTTCACATGAGGTTTCTTTAGAAGCCATTAAATCATATTTAATAGTCTGCACTGCATCTAGGGAATCAATCTTAAGAGAGGTTCTATAGTCAGTGACAAGTGTATCCATTAAGTTGAATGCACTTTCCACTAATGGGCCATGGAAGCAGCTAAGGCAGGCTTTGACCAATTTAGCCAATGTAGGATACTTATAATCATTTGTGAAATCATCTTTTAAATTAAAAACTTTAGACCAATATTTATCAATTGTACACTTGACTTGATTTCCACTTTCATCAGATGTGTAGAGCATTTCTTTGGTGATATCAATATCACTCTGGTATAACCTTATTTCAGCTTCTACTTTTGACTTTTCATTATCACTAAAAATATGGGACATAAAAGATGATAATTTTTCAAAAGCTAATATTGTACTGGTTTTACCTCTTAGCTCTGGATCTAATGCTGTAAAACTAATTAGATATGAATTTTTAAGGGGTAATTTCTGTTTCATATGCTGTGCTGTATTAGTATAAGCTTTCATCAGAGAAATTTGGAATTCTTTTGCTATTGGATGATTTTTTGATAATTTCTTCAGGAGAGTGGAAGCTTCTGCACCAGTAAATATTACTTTGCTAGGTAGATGGAATTCTGGATTTGTGACATCAACCTTTAATAAATCATTATAAGATGTGCACTCTATATTTTCTGGCTTCATAAAAAAAGAGAAAAATTTTGCCATCAATTTATAAATACTGGAATGTATTAAATGAAGCATTGGTTTTTTTGTTTCAAATAATTTAATATATGTGTTGAACTCTGGTAATACTGCTGAATATAATGCCATATGCAATAAAGTTTTGTTTTGCATAACAAATAACCCATTTAGTATTCTTTTTTTCCGAGCTAAAGCATCCTTTGTGAGTTGTTGGGAATGCAAGCAAGAATACACCCCTTCAACAATTTTTTTCTGAGCTGCAGAAATATTTCTTTTATTGTATACAGTTTCAACATAAGAAAAATAATCCCCTTTATCAGTTTTATCCAAGTAGTGAAAATAAAATGCAATAAGAGCATCCCACAGATCTTTGATTCTTTCTAAAACACATAAAATGTACACCCACCTATGGTCTGGTCTCTTCAAGGGCTTAAGTTTTTTAATGGCAAGGGATTCACAGATTTTGAAAAAATTTTCTCTTTTACTGCAGCTTTTCATATCAAAATAGATGTCATCAAACAAATCTTCTAAGTATCTATCAAAACATGAAGCAAATTTTTTTGCACAGTTATTAGCTGTGTGACATGTGTCACCATCAATATCTAATAAGTGGGGTGCTTTGTTTGATCGTAGTCTGGTTTCAACACCCCTTTTTTTTTCCACGCATGGTGTTACATGAGTCCATTAATACACTAATTAAGTTTGCCCATGGAATATTATTATCTTCAATAGTATTAACAACTGCTTTAAAAACAGCTTCTGAATTGCAAGATTCCATCTTTAGAGATGCAAAATGATGAACTACAACTTCATTTTGATTGTTGTCATAAAACTGCACCAATATTGCCAGTATACTTTCTTGAGCATTGCTAGTACTTTCATCCAAATTTAGAGAAAATGGAGTCTCCTTTAAAGTTTTAATGATATTTTCCTTAATAGTTTTTGCAAGCCCATATTTCATCTTATAACATGCAGTAGTGTCCTGGACATTTACGAGTTTAGTGCCGTCTGATTACGGCTCAACTGTTTGCAGAGTTCAATTAAATTGGGAGCTACATTGAAAGAAAGAGAATTCTCGGCGATAAAGGAAGTTATTAATACCTCTTGGCATGCTTTTCTTGTCACTATATCCAATGGCCGAGCATCAGTCTCCAGTAAGTCATCAGTATTTTTTGAATTAGCATAATTACTTAAAGTCATTGAATGTCTAATGCACTTTGAATATTTTATGTGCGTCACAGTTTTAGAATGATTTGTGAAAGCCTTGAATCCTTCCCCACCATACTTCAGCAGTGAGTTACAAAAAACACAATGAAGAAAAATATTACTTTTAGATTAGACAAGCTGGGCAGAGGAATTGTCTATTTTTGCTCTTGGAGATATACTATTGGTACGGTGACCATATTTTTTCGGAGAAAATAAAGGACACTTGTAACGTGACATGAGGGGGGAGGTTATGGTAATTTAAATTCGTGCTCAATAATTTTGTGTTAGGGGTGGGGGTTTGTGCGTTCGTGTGACGTCACAAATGTTAATCTGGGGTCTTCCAAGGTGTGACAAATTGTGACATGGGGATTGGGGATGGGCAGGGTCAAAATTATCCAAAATATTGCGATCATTTATGGACGCCTCCTGATAAAAAAAACTCCAAAAAACTTAGTAATTCAAAAGGTTTATTAAAACAATAGAAGCAGACATTAATATGTTCAACGAGTTTTAAATAATGTAATATGTAAATATAGGATATTAAATAATTTATTGCTCATACTTTCCAGATGCATGGATTTTTCGCAAAAGTGCCGGTTCACGCTTCAAAAAGTCATAAAATTCAAGGCAATTCATTTCAAAGTTAAATTTTACAGCTATGCTGGCTTGTAATGTACTAACACTTAATTGGGTTTTGTCACTGGTCCACATATTATTTACTAATGAAAATATTCTTTCGACGGGAGCATTAGTTCCAGGTAGACAAAGCAAACTCAATGAGTTTACAAGTATTGTTGAAGGCAATATGATTCGCTTTAAAGTGATTAAATATCTCCACCCACCTTAGGTGGCAGGATTTGCTGTTTTGCCTCCATTCGTCAATTTTTTCATTGGTAATGTAATTTTTTACGAGGGTAATTTCGTCAAATAATTCACCGTCGGATATTTCGACCGAACATTGTTCTGATATGAAAATGTAACTTGCCTCCACCTTCGACCACACAGGGACTTCTCGCAAAGTGATCCATTCAAAAACTTCTGCTTCATTGAAACACATGTCCCAATTGCTTAGATATTCAATGCATGTTTGATAAAACGTGCAAGCTTCAGAGATAAACTGTGTAGATTGCATATCTTGCACTTTTGATAACGTTTTCTTTATCACTATTGGAACAAACTTCTCATTTTTTCTTGAATTTAGCTTAGTTTTTAATTCCTTAACAAGTAACGATGTTTCACACATTGAAATATCTTGACCTTCAGCCTTCAAAATATATTGATGAAACATTGACGCTTGATTATGAACAAAAAATAACCATTCCTCTGATAATTACCCATTGAAAAAAGTTTTAAGTATTGTTGGGCATTTATCCCAATTTAAAAAGTAAGCCTTTAAGGGTTCAAATAGTTGTAAAACTCTATCCAGTGCTGGCAGAAGAGTTAACCATCTTGTTTTACTGTAGCCAAGTAGCTTTTTGTATTGGACCTCTGCCTCATCACAAAATTGTTTCAATATTTCTACTCGTATCGTGTAAATATAGAAATGTGAGTAAATTTTTACCAATACCACTTCAATATCTATCGGAAGGCAATCGACCGCAGTGCTGATGCAATTATTGAATATGTGGGCTGCACAATTAACCCCAATCAATTTCTTTTTGCTCGATTGTTGCATTTTGTATAAAACATTGTTTTTTCCTCTTCTTTGAGAACCACCAAAATTAACATTTGTATTATCCGCGCACAAGGCTACCAATTTCTTGGTGGCCCCAAATTTCTCCAGCGATTCATTGATACAATTTGTCAAAATATCGGAATTTTCACCGGGAAGCTGTTTTATATTCAAAACTTTTACTCTAACTCCAAAATTGGGTAAAAAATATCTGACGAGAATTGTACATAATTTGGTGTTGCCATGATTCGAACAATCAGAATAAATGGTGATATAATTTGTTTCGCTTAGGTCACTTTTGATCGCTTCAAATGAATATGGGGCGAGGACATTGCAAATAATTGATTCCGTTTTTGTCCTTGCGCAAGAATATTTTTCTTCGAAACACTTCTTAATTAGTTTGGAGGAGCAGTCACTAGATCTAAATGAATAATTGTGTTGAACTGAATGATAACACCACGATGCTTCTTTTAGGGCTAACGCGTTTTGGGTGTCATTATCTCTTTTATTAACAAAACATTCATTTAAAGATTTGCTCGTCGAAGCCTGCCTATCCGCATCTTTGTGTTTTGAAGTTTGAAGATGCTGATTAATTGCTGATCTGCCGCTATTTGCAATGTTGAAAGTGGCTAAACATTTACTGCATCTGACATCGCTATCCGATTTTCCTTTTTTTATGAAAGGAAATTCTTCCTGCAATGCTTGGTTGAAAGTGCACTTTCTTTTAGGCGCCATGAATGGTAAAAGTCAAGATTTCTATAAAATTTAGTTAGATAATACCGAAATATCAAAACTGAAAATACAAAGCAAACTTACCTAGGAGCTAGGACCAGGGTAAGTCATAAATTGATTACCGTTGAGTAAACTAAAAGCTGTAAAATACAATATTTGGGTAACATTGAACGAAGGACGTGCCGCGCGCACAAACCGTAGAAGGAGAATGAACACAAAGATTAAAGAAACTAAGCAGCAAAGCTGTATGTAAGTAAAGCGTCGGCACTTCAATGGGAGAAATTGCGCTTCATAACGACCACAGCCCTCATAGCGGTGGCGATGTGGAAACACAATCAATAAAACTGCACATGCTCCTTTTCTTTTCAGACATTGGTTGTTTCGATTTGGTTGTTTGTTTGATTCTACCGAAATCGTGTTAGCTTCTAAAGTGCTTTGGTTGTGTTATTTATAACTTATTAATTCTGTACTTTTTAATTACAAAAGGCTCTTTTCAGAACCAATTTTTATTTAAAATTTTCTCTAATGGCGTATCGATACTGTGGATTTAAGGATTGCAAGAGTAAGATTTCGTCGAAATCTGATGGAATACATTTCTACACGTTTCCTTGCGACGATGCGTACTTAAGGAAGTAATAAAGAACAGTTTTAGGATATGTATTGTTGAAATTAAAGGTAAAAAAATCTGATAATTAAAAAAATTATTCCCTATATTTTATAATAACGCAGGTACAAGTTTTAAATAATATTTTTAAAATCTTTTTTTTTTATTCCCTTTCAGAAATATTCAGAGAAAGTTATGTACTATTTAATGTATTTCACTATTAAAATAAAAAGAGCGCTAATTTGAAATGAACCGAATTGAGCATTAATTACAAATTGACTTATATTTTTTTTATTTGAAAGATGCCTCAGAAGCTAAAAAAATCATGTCATATTTGAGAAAGTATTTTAGGTAGAAGCTCTGTAAGTGGAGAAGAAAGAATGCATAATTTTAATGTTAATAACAATAAACTTTGCTTAAAAATGTATTCTTTTCGTATACTTAGGACTCTGAAATACTGTACAAATAGAAAATATATACATTTATATATACAATTACGACGCAACTGCAAAATATTTATATTTAATCGTGTCAAAACTCATTGTGGCCTCGTCATCTTACTTCCAACCTCCATGACGTCACTGCATGGGATAGGAGGAGGGGAGGAGATTTAGTTTACATCGCCACCACTGCAGTGGATTGTCGCTGCAATTTGGCGTCATGTTATAGTATGGGAGTGCCGACGCTTTACTTACATACAGCTTTGCTAAGCAGTCCCTAGTTATGTGGTGGTGGTACTAACGCGAGAAGCAAGCATTGCTCCGGCCCAACTGCGTATTTGTCAGCGTACGGCTCGGCTGGCATTTAGAAAAATACGTTGCGGGTGCTCCGATCTAGAGTTGCAGAAAACCAATTTGAGAAATTTGATTTTGCGACGATTTCTCAAAATAAAGGACAATATGCTTATTTCAGGAAATAAATAAAGTTAAAGGACAGAGCCTTCAAATAAAGGACTGTCCTCTGAAATAAAGGACGTCTGGTCACCGTAACTATTGGACACGCACTATGGTGCCCCTACAGAAATGCTCTTGGTGATAATGACTAAATGAGATATGGATTCAAACATTAACATTCATGTTTAATCAGCTAAGTATCTAGCCACAGATTAAAAAAAGAAAAAAAAAATCTGATGTGTACACCACACGACTTAAATTATACACATTTTTTGCTGCATTCCATTTAAACTTATTACCTCGATTTTCATTAGATATATATTTCTCATTCAATTAATTCAGCTCTCACTTCACAGCAAACCAAAAATAGATAAAACTTTAAAATATATTTATCAAAAAATTGAAAAATACAGGGGGAAAAAAAAAAGCCCCACACCAAATACAGTTAAAACTTTTTTTTTAGAATTAAAATTAGTTTCTATGCAAAAACAAGCAATTCACCCAGCGGGCAAGAAGGCAGATTTTTCGGTGCACAAAACTGAAAGTTTACATTTGGTCCCACTCGGCAAAAAGACACCGAAGGTGCAGAAACTAACTCAATTCACTATTCTGCTAAGTTTCAAATGTAAACAAATATGGCTGTTATGGTAAAAAAAATAGGCTTAGCCGCACTTTAACAATTTTTCAATTGTTGCTAATTCTACAACTATTGCATGCACATTAACTAAAGGCATAAAAACCGTAACCGGAAGGTAAGACCAACATAATTCAATCATTTTTAAAGCAAAAAATGCACAATTTACAAACATATACGAATAAAAAAACTGAGCTCACGGAGCTGAATAACAGAGTGGATATATATATATATATTCATATACATTTGGTGCAGCTGATTGCAAACAAAAAGGAAGCTGCATAACTATATGTTATAGCAACCCTATATACAAAACTTTAACGTTCTGAGGCTACTCATTTTTGAGTTATGCGAAATACATACATACATACATATGTATGTACAGACATCACAAAAAGTCCTTTTCTGAATCCATTTTAAATCCTTTTTTGCAACCCGTTTTAGGAAAAAGAGTCATTTGTTCTGTCCTTATGTACAGATATTAGACAAAAACACTGTTAAATTGTATTTAAATAGTGGTCAAAATGGATATGTTCCTTGAAATATGATACCCGAAAATTTTCGTGAGTACAATTCTTCCTTTACTTCGTTAAAAGAAAGTTCTGTATGTAGTACTGTTTTATGCATTATAACAAAGTACTCAAGAGCAATCAGGTATAAGAATTTATCGGCAAATGTTTCTGAAAAGTATAACTGTTAATGTCAAAATAGAGAAAAACCATGAAAACCTTTTATAACAGGTCTGTTCTGTCATTAGAAAATTAACGAGAAACTACCAGTTTTCATTGATTTTATACAGTGTCGGGTGAAATGCTGCTGCTAAATTTCATATTTTAGCAATAGAAATTGCAAAATATATTTATTATACAAATAGTTTCAAGGTTCAGTGGTTCTATAAGCATTGCATTATATTAGTCCTGGTTCATTCAGCTAGAGGATGCTGTCTGTGCTATGATAATCAGGGGCACAAAACATGCTAAAAATGTAAGATGTGGAAGGCCAAGATAGCCTAATAATATATTTTCAATTATTTAATATTTGCTATATTTTTGATGTTAGTAACTATTTTTATATTATTTGGAAGAATATTTCTTGCATCATTAGCTACACTGAATCATCAGATGCAGTCCACTGCAGATGATAACAGTTCACCCAGAAAGGAAGGATGGGTGATGAAGATGTCTTTACTATGAATTACCTGATTTAAATGAAAAATAACCTTTGTTGTGAATTTATTTTCTAATAAAAGATTGAAAAGAAACTGCAAATGATATATAATGCTATACACATGCAATGAGAATTACAGATTCATATGTTGAAACTATGTATAATGCACTTGTAAACTTACATTAATTTTAGTCATTAAAGGATGAAAAGTATAAATCTAGAAGCATGTCTATTTATTCAAGTCTGAAGATAGACTCAAGCAAAAACAAAACTAAACATGGGCAGGACAGTAGACAACTGACAGGCATGCAATTTTGAATTATATACTCCAAATCTTGATGAAGAATTATTCAAAAATAGAAGAGCTAATCATAATAATAAAGAAATATTAAATTAAAAATTTAACACCAGCAAATAAATAAAATTTCGAATACTTGTTACTTAAAAATTTTTACACACCACATTTAAGCGAAAATAAGATGCTCATTACATTTTAAGAAATAGAAATATATGAGAACGGTTATTTTGTCTTGCAGTAAGAGAATCTTAATTCTTCCCCCTCCTTCAGAATTTCTTTGAAATACCAATGTCTTTAATAAAAGAAAAATAAGATAAGGAAAGGGCAAAGTAAAGATAAGGAAAGTTGGAGTTATGATCTGTTTCAACACAGTGAAGGCACGATTAAATTAAAATCACTTAGTTAGAAATGGCTATTATAATTCGAGTAGTTATACATTTATATATACAACAATTATCTGTATAAATTATTTAGCATTTAAATAGTAAATTTTTTTATGTATTATAACAATTAAATTCCTTCTCTCACTTTACAGTTCAACTGATCAAAGAACCTGTTTAGAAGACTTTATTAATTTTTTACAACCAAAATACAGCAAAAAAGGAAAGAGGAGGTCTTATTTTCAAGTAAAGGTAACTGATTATATGCACCCCTGGTTTCATCTTTTCAAGTACATGTGCAATAAAAAAAATCCATTCATGCATGACAAAATTACAATTTTGAGTATATATAATTTTCATGTTTTATAATTAATGGTAATTTTGTTAAACAATATTATCTACCAAATGTAAAAATATAAATATCGATTATACAGATTCTTGTTTCTTTTTTCTTATAAAATACTTTTTGTAATCATTATTATTTATAAATGGAATAGTACTTATGAGCCATAAAAATAGCCAAGCCACAAAGTGACACATAAGTTGGTAACATTTCTTGGGGATACAGATAATCAGAGAGTATCTAATTAAATACTGTATGTAAATACAGTTAAAAGGAACACAATTTTAAATTTCCGAAACTATAAAAAAATAGACTTACTGAAAAATTGTTGGTAAAGCTGTGATCATGAAGCGCCCACTTAGACCTGAAAATATAAACAGTTATCTTTTCATGTTAAAATAAAATACCATATTTTTACATTATATCCCTCTAGTGGAAAGATAAAAACAAAGAAAAGTGAGCATAAAAAATACATAGTTGTTTTGACAGCAAAAAATTTTATAAAGACATTGCTTTTCAAGTTATTAAAATGTTACAATATTCCATATTCATCTTTTCAGATAAGAAATTATCATAGTGTGAAAAAGAAAATTTATTCTCTTTAATTAAAATTTATACTTAATAAATAATAAAAAAAATTGAGAAATATTTTAAGGAAAAACAGGAAAATATTTATATGCACTAATTTTTTTATGCAGCTTTACACATTTCAAAACAAATCAATTTCTAGCCTTCTCTAGAACAAATATGTTCGACATAAGATCAACTATTACATTATTAGATAGATTCAAATACTGCATATTTCATATAGCAAAGAAGTACATCTAGTGGCAGTTCTTCACTTGGGATCAAGTGTTATATTATTACACAAATCAAATATTGTATTCTTTTTACATAGGAAAGGAGTACATGAAACATGCAGAATATGAATCTTATCAAGTACAGAGATTTTCCAATGACTGGTATTGTTAAAAGATTGAAAAATATTAATTTTTTCTACTTAATTCTATTTAGAATTAGAATAACAAAAATTTCTGTATCAAACACTAACTTAAGTTTAAGAGTATATTATGCATCTCATCATTCCTGAAGATCTCATTCTTCCATTACATTACCAATTTAACAATAGTAAAATATAAACTTGCATAGTCATTATAATTTCAATAAAAGATGTCAGCTGCTATTCTATAGGTTTAGACGGGACTGTTTAATTGATAGCATAGTTTCTATGCTATTTGATAAATATTTAATTGCTAGCATAGTTTCTATGCCATCAAATAAATAAACAGAACCCTTACATATTTATTTGAAGGTATTTGATTTACATGAAAGTCTCACCCACTGAAAAAAATTAAAGCAAAATAAAAATAAGGGGGTTTGAAAGGTTTCAGATTATTTAAACGGTCCCCAAGAGGGTTTTTAATTCTTTTGCTGTGCTAAGAATCTATGATAGTGAACGCAGGCGTGTTAAGTTGTGACGATTTTTCTTCTTTTTACTTTCTTTTCATTCTAATGTAAATAAATAAATTCTAGTTTAACTTCATGAGCTGCAGTGATGCTTATCATAAATTCTTCACCATATTTTGGTGTTAGAAGTTGTTTCGTGTCCATAGTTGCATTATGTTACATCACCTGTGCTAGATCCTGATCACCATCGCATCTGGATTAGTAAAGTTCACCTATTTTCAAATAATAAACATGTCTTCAGAAGAAAATTTTGAAAAATTAAAACGAAAGTGTAGTATTGAAAGAAGCAGTACCACTAAACTAATTTCAAGAATTGATGTAGCTTTAGCAGATGAAAATGTTACATGTGATATCTTAGACGAACATCTAGAAGTTTTAATAGAAAAAATGAATAAACTAAAGTCCTTAGATAATCAAATTGAACATTTCATTGATGTAAACTTAACTGAAGAAGAAGTAAACACTAGTACTGATTACCAAGAAAAATGTCTCAGATATACCAACAAACTTAAATGTTTATTGAAACAGAAGGAAACTTTTACTAACCCGTCAACATCAGAAAAACTGTTAAGTACTCCCAATGATAACTTTAATTTACTGTCTTCAGTTAAAGTTCCTCAGTTAACAATCAAACCGTATTCAGGAAACCTAAAATTGTGGAATGAATTCTGGAATTTGTTCAAAACCACTATCGATCGCAATGATTCACTTTTGAAAATTGAAAAGTTTGCCTATATGAAAACCCACTTGACTGGAGAAGCGTTAAATGTAGTATCTGGTTTTCAATTAACTGATAAAAATTATGACAACTTTGTAAAGTTAATTAAAGATAGTTTCAGTTTGAAAAGATATCATCATTGATTCTTTTATGAGTAAATTTTTAAACTTGCAAAGTGTTAAAAATTCATCAAATGTTCCAGCTTTGCGAAAGTTATATGATGAGCTCGATATCGCTATACGAAATTTAGATTCATTGCAAGAGGATTCAAAATCCTATGGTCACTTTTGATTTCAATTGTTCTAAATTTATTGCCAGAAAATCTTGTTTTAGATTTTAAGCAAAACACATATTCAAAATGCGATGTAACAATTTCTGACCTTCTTACTTTTTTAAAATGCGAAATTCAATCCTGTGAATCTACATTTTTAGCTTTACATGACAGAAAAGGTTTCTCAGCAAATTCCAGTAATTACCACTCTTTGAAATGTTATAATTGTAATGCGTTTGGTCATTTATCTAAATTTTGTGCCGATAAACATTGTGGATCTAAATGTTTATCTTGTGGAAATTTCGTAAAAAAGCTCAAAAGAAGAATGCTGACAAAAACAACATTCCAACACCTGAAAAAACGAATGCTGTCACATCAATCAACTTTCATGCTTGGAACTTATTCCATAAAGTAATCAAAATTAATGATATATCACTCACCACTATCATTGATACCTGAAGCGAGTGTTTCATAATATGCTAACTGGCTTCCGTAATGACAAAATTAAACCAATGGGTTATTTTACAGCTGACATTTTAATAGATACAAACTTATTTACATCTAATGTTTATGCTGTGGACAGTAACGTAATGCTATTTGACCCTATAATTGGCATGGATATTCTTAAACAAGGTGAAGTTAATATAAACAAAGATGGTGTTTGTATTTCTAAACATGCTAAATAAATTGATCCAGAAGATGTATACATCAATAATATTTCCCTTAATCAAACATTTGAATTAGAAATAGATCCCACTGCTACAAAAGAACAAGTTAGAATTATTGAAAATCTTGTCTCAAAACCAAAACTACAAACATTGAGATGACTATTCAAGTAAAAGATATAACACCTATTTTTCATAGACCTCGACGATTACCTTTTGTCGACAGATACATTGTAGACAAGCAAGTTCAAATTTGGTTAGCCAATGGCATAATTGAACCCTGTTCTTCCGAATATTCTAGTCAAGTTGTAGTAGCACGCAAAAAAGACGGCAACCATAGAGTTTGTATTGACTATTGGAAATTAAACAAGAAAATAGTTAAAGATCGGTATCCCTTATCTTCAATAGAAGATTTACTAGATAAATTACAAGATGCTCGTACGTTCACCACAATTGATATAAAAAATGCTTTCTTCCATGTTAGTGTCGACAAAAACAGCCGACATTATATGTCATTTGTCACACATAATAGACAATATCAGTTTCTACGTGTATCTTTCGGTCTCTGTACCTCGCCTTCTGTATTTCAAAAATTTGTAAATTCCATTTTCAAAGATTTAATCCTGCAAGGTCATGTTTTAGTGTATCTAGATGATATCATAATTCCTGCAAAAGATGACGATGAAGGGATTCAACATTTGAAATTCGTTTTCTCAGTTGCATCTGCTTATGGACTCGAAATTAATTTTAAGAAATCTAAATTTTTAAATCATAGCATTGAATTACTTGGTTATGTCATTGAAAATGGTCAACTCTTCCCATCTCCTCTTAAAACAGCTGCTGTTATTAATTATCCTGAAGCTAAAAGTTATAAATATTTGCAAAGTTTCCTTGGTCTTGCCAGATATTTTCGTAAATTTATTCTCAATTTTTCCATAATTGCTCAAGCATTAACTAATCTTCTTAAGAAAGGTAATGACTTTGGTGACAATGAGAGAAAAGCTTTCAATCTTTTGAAACAACATTTATGTGAAAAACCCATACTCAATATCTATAATCAGCACAGCTATACTGAAACACACACTGATGCCAGTATCCATTGTTATGGTTGTATACTCATGCAAAGATCTATGATTAATTATTGCCTACATCCTGTTTATTACATGAGTAAAATGACATCTGATGCGGAAAAAAAATTTACCAGTTACAAACTTGAAGTATTAGCTGTAATTCAAGCTTTGAAGAGTTTATCTTTTAGGAAAACATTTCAAAATTATTACAATTGTAACGTGTTCAAAATGACAATGAACAAGAAAGACTTAAACATACGAATAGCACATTGGGCATTGATGTTAGATGATTTCGATTACGAAATAGAACACAGAGAAGGAACACAAATGACACATGTTGATGCATTGAGCAGATCCACTGTTATGGTCATCACTCAAGATAGCCTTATTTTGAAAATACGAAACACTCAAGGGCAAGATGATCACATCCGAACTTTCTTAAAGTCTTAAAAGTTAAACCTTATGATGACTATTGTGTCAAAGCTGATATACTTTATAAATTTGTAGATGGTAAGGAATTGTTGTTCCAAAATCAATGCAAAGTGATATCATTAAGGACGCACATCTTCGTAGACATTTTGCTTCTAAACGAACTGAAGAACTCATCAAACAAGAATTTTATATACCTAAAGATAAAATTGACAACTATATTGTTAATTGTGTTCCTTGCATTCCAGATTAATCATAAATGTGGTAAACAAGAAGGTGTGTTGCATTCTATACTCAAGCAAGATGTACCACATCATACATATCATATTGATGATTTAGGGCCACTCCAGAGTACTCATAAAAATTACAAATATATATTTGCTGTTATTGACTCTTTCAGAAAGTTCATATGGCTTTACCCAACAAAATCTACTGATAGTGCCAAAGTAATAGCTAAATTGGAAAATCAAAAATTTGTCTTTGGAAATCCTTCATGTATAATTTCAGATAAAGGCTCAGCATTTACTTCTAACAATTTTCAAGATTATTGTTCAACCAACAATATTCAGCATACTACAGGATTGCCTCGTGCCAATGGACAAACTGAGAGATTAAATTCTGTCATAATTTCTGTTCTCTCCAAATTATCGATTCAAAATTTATCAAAATGGCATACACACGTCGGTAAAGTTCAGCAAGTGATCAATTCAACATACCAACACAGTATCAATACAACTCCATTCGAACTCATGTTTGGAACTAAACTGAAATCTGCTAATCATCATAAAATTACTGAGCTGTTGAATGCAGAGATCCAGTCAGATTTCATCAACGCTCGGGATGATCTTCACAAGGAAGATAAATAACAGATTTTGAAAGTCCAGGCTCAAAATTGTTAAACTTACAATCTGCGACGTAAACCATCCCATAAGTTCCAGCTTCACAACCTAGAGGCAATCAAGCGTACACAATATGGACCTGGTCTTAAACCGAAACCCAAGTTTCTCGGACACTACAAAATCGTGAAAATCAAGCCAAATGACACTTATGATGTTGAAAAATGAGGTTTCTTCGATGGACCTATGAGAACAAACATTTGTGCCAAATTTATGAAACCTTGGACTTCATCAGAATATATTACATGAACTTTAGTGTTTTATGGATATTTTCTCATATGAACTTATTTACACCTTTGGAGTTTAATTCTATCAATCTTTTCTTTGATTATAATTAGTAACTATTATTTTTTTTATTTTTCTAGGTGCTGTTTTTAGAAGATCCAGATAGAATATTATTTTCATTTATCTCTTTAATTTAGCATTTTCATTTACTATTTAATAGAGTTAATATTTTAATTTTTAGTGTATTTTGTATGTTAAATTTAACAGTTTGCTCTTGTCATCTGAGGGCAGATGACGATGTTGGATGGCCGATTACGTAGGTACGAGAGGTTGACGATAATGAACGCAGACGTGTTGTGACAATTGTTCTTCTTTTTTACTTTTCTTTTCATTTTAATGTAAATAAATAAATCTTAGTTTAACTTCATGAGTTGCAGCGATGTTTATCATAATTTCTTTCTCATATTATTAAACAAACTCTAACATTTAAATTAATTATAAAACAAATTCAAGAATTAAATTAACTTTATAGGTACTATTCTGTTAGAGCGGCATCAGTTAAAACTGCACTGCTTTTTTTTTCCCACCAACTGCTGCCCCGTTAAAATTATTAAATAATAATAAAGTTCAAAAGACTAAAAAAAAATAATTCCATAAGAAATAAACTATTTAAAATTTCTTAATACCATAAAGAAAGTAAATTCTTTTAAATCTACAATGTTCTACACATGACTAAGAAATAACAGAACAAAACGAAATTCAATCTAAACCAGGTGGCATAAAATTACAAATACGGTACAAAGTCCGTGATCCGGACTTGTCGGACCTCGGGGATTCCGAATTAGGGGTTTTTCCGGATTATGGATCATCAATTTAAATCTGGTAAGATGGCATGCAGAAATTATACAGTTAAAAATATAAAACAGTAATTTATGAAATGAAGAGCAATTATGATTTAAAGGGTATCAAATTTTACAAGAAAAAAGCTTAATATTTATTTGTTTACTTTATTGAATATTTCTTTCAATGTAAGTTGTTTAAGTTGCTTCATTTTTTGTGCTAATACTTTCTCTTTAATTCTATAAACAGACATAATTTCTTGTTCAGTTACAAAGTTCCACTGTTCAAGTCCTGTAATTGCTGTGTCAAGAATATCGACTAACTTGTCAATCAAAATTTTTTCGTTTTCAATAACCTCTCTGTCAGTGTCTTCACTATCGGAAGCAGTATTTTCTGGATCTAGAACCATAATACAGATTTCACCGTCCGTTAATTGATTGATGATTGGGGCATTGTCATAGCAATGAAAAACTTCTGTTATATCATCTTCATTTATTACCGCTTCTCCACATTTCTTTACATAATCCAATAACTGGAAAATTTCACCTTTAGTTTGCGATGTCCGAAAACCTTCAAATTCACAGCTATCATCTTCATCACCATGAAATATGGTAGATAAATTATGCCAAGCATTTTTTAACGTATCTGGAGACACATCCTCCCCCGATCTTGCGATGCTCCACACAGCAAATTTTATGCTAAAATATTTAAAAAATTCTTGAATAGTCTTGCCATTGTTCAAGAAATTTAACATAGATTTTAAATATGCTACTTTATATTTGTATTTCAGCGCGTGCACTATTCCCATATCCATAGGCTGATCCATGAATGATAGACGTACAGTTTGGAGGGAAGAATAATACGGATCCATTATCCATTATTATGATTTATTTTTAAGTGAAGCTTTGTTTGAGTTAAATGTTAACTTCATCGGATGATTTTGAGAACAAAGTCTATTGTTATGAATTATCTTTTGTCCTGAAAGAACAAAGCCTCTTCATCATTAGGTAATTACCAAATTCTGTGATCCATCGTACTAAAAAAAATGATGAAATATGGCAAAAAGTAACGAGTGATGATATTTCAAATGTTAAATTCTCGAGCCACGATATTTGCTGTATTGTTGTAGCATTGTTTTCTTCCAATTTTTTCTTCATTTTTAACCGATGTCACTCTAACGGAATAGTGTCAGTTCATAAAACTTTTAGCATTAAATTATAAAAGTTCTTGAAATATTTTATACTTATAATAGTCCTAATATTATTTTAAAGAAGATTAACAATTTTTTCATTTAAATTTTACTAACAGTTAGCTTTATACTGATTTTTTTCATGCCTCATTTCATCACATATTTGCTCAATCCAGAAGTTATATGAAAATTTCATGTCATGTGGTATAAGTAAAATTGTGAAGTAAAAAAATAATCAGCACGACTCATAACAGAAGTTTGCATAATTTTTGTTGCCATCGCAGCTGTTTACTTAGATAACAGATAGCTGCTGATCAGTACAGATGTGAACAGATGACGTTGATATGGTTGGTTAAGTGTTGAAAGTTAGCAACACTTTATCTGATCCAATTAATGTTGTAGCTTCGTGTAGATTTGCTACAGTTGTAACCCAGTTAATATGCAGTATTTAATACAAAGTTCCAATAAGCCACTGAAACACCAGAGATAAGTTGTTTTGTATTATTTTAAGTCTCATTAGCTGTATGTTAATTTTTACATTTTTGTGTTCTATCTTGCATCCATAACAAGGATTAAGGAAGGGATATAAGTCACCTTAACACCTAGAAATAAATTCTAAGGATGAGCAGTTAGTTATGAATAATTAAATTACATAGTTAGATACACTTTGTCATAATAGATTTACATGCTTATAATTGCAATTTTTTTCTTTAATTTCTAAAAAATCTCCATTAAAAAAAGCACTCTGAAAGCCTGTGTTGGTTGTTTGACTCCTGTATTTTAAAGGAGCAGCATGGATCAGCATTAAGTATAAAAATATAACTTATTCCACATACAGAAATGAAATTCATGCCAAGGGCACTGGAATAGCCTTTCATTCCCAGCGGACCCACCCGAAAGACTCTGAGGGGAGAGAGAAGTTTGTGATATAAAAAACGCACAAATGATGTGTGCTCTTTTGTTGATTGGCTGATGTGGCACATTTCTTGCTTGTATGAATGAAATGCTATAGCATACGCCCCCAGATACGAAGTCATGATTACAAATGATAATGAATATTTAGAATATATATAGAAAATGGTGACATAATGCAAAATTAGTAAAATACAGAAAATGAAGTAAAATGTATTAAAGATATACACATGGTTATAGATGCAGTAGGAAGACATGCATAATACAAAGCGTTAAGTATAGTAAAAGTTTGTACTCAAGGAATGTAGTCTGTGACTAACGCTTGAGAAATCAGACCTTACGCCCACTCTTAGTGGTAGATGTTTGGTTGAAGCATCAGGGGTGCTGAAACTGGAAGAGGCAAAAACGGAGGAATGAGTAATGTCATCTGACAGCTGGTAAGCAGGTTTTATGCGATCAATTTTTATCATTTCTGTCAACGGCTAAATGAGGTCCAGTATAATGTCAATGGAGAATTAATTTTATCAGATCTTAAATATATATAAGAACAAGATTTGAATGAAGGATTGATGAAACTTTTAAAGACTTGTGACGTATAATACTCATGTAAAACTGTTTTTCATCAGATGGGAGACGGCCTATAAAATCTAGATGCATGTGGGCAAAATGAGCATCAGGTTCAGCAAATGTGGCAATAGGAAATTTGGTATGTTTAGCAAGTTTAGCTTGTTGACGTTTATCACAGCTGCATACAAAAGATTTTATTCCTTTTTGCACACCTAGCCATACAAAATGTTTAGTGATTGAGGCAGGCTGAGATACTGGGAGGAAAGAAAAAAACGTAAGGTTTTGAAAACTGCTAATCTCATGTGCTTGAGAAAAAAAATGAGGATGTTTTGGAGATATGCCGCAATACAGATAAATATCCTTGAGAAAGAAATAAATGTTTCTCTAATTTTAAAGAGGAGGTATTGGATGCTAAAAGTTGTTGAAGTTTCTCATCGTTTGATTGAGCAATTTTTTAAAACTGATTACAGTAGATGAAATGGCATCTATCTCAATTTGGATAGTGCATTGGCAACAATGTTATCAGAGCCTTTAGTTTATTCAATATTTGCGGTAAAATGGGAGACAAAATCCAAATGGCGTAATTGGCAAGGACTGCATTTACCAGGATATTGCTGGAATGCAAATTTAAGTGGTTTCTTATCAGTGCAGATGATAAAATTCCTTCCTTCATGGATATGCCTAAATTTGTTTACTGAAGAGTACGTAGCATACAGCATACATAGTCATGGTCATAAGTGGACTTCCTTTTTTTTTTTTTAAGATTCACTTAGTTTAGCTGAATAGAAAGCTATACATTCCCCTTATCTAGCAAACTGCATGAGGGAGTCACTGATTGCTACATCGACTCATCTGGTCAAAGGCGCACATTGTCTGCTGCAAGCTAAATGCACTGTCTTGTGTGCTGCAACTGTAGAATGTGAAATTAAAGCTCCAGTTGCAGCATACAGCTCATAGAAGAGCTGTGAAGCTGTAGCAATCCTGTGTCACTGTGCTGAAAATGCCAAATAATGATTCTCATTCTATATTATGGATCTTAATTCACCTTATCCAGGTCTTCTCAATATGGCTCAAATGTCCTGAAACTGTTTTCACAAACTGAAGATCACAATGGACATTATATTATGCTTTGTAGTTACCTGCACTAGGGTTTGGCCTGACTCCAATTTGCCAACAATTCTCTTACTCAATCATCCATAAATTTGTGACTACTCATTTTACCTAATACTCTGTATAAATTTTTCCAACTCTTGCAAATTTCATGAAGAATAAGAGTATACAAATCACAGAAAAACCTCCATGTGCTCACACACAATCACAGCTCTACAGTACACGCATGGTTACACTTGCACATTTGACTGAGCATTTGCGTAATTCTTTGACAGCATAATTAGTACTTTGGGTTCAATACTTTTTGTAAACATAGATATAGTTTGCAAATTCTCTTAATATTGTACACAAGTGCATATATATATAGATATATATAATTAAAAACAAATTTAGAAATATTGATGTAGGAACACTGAGACATAGAAACGCAAAAATACTGATGACACAGCATGTAGTCAGCACTGAAAGTTTCGACTTTCAGATTAGCAGGTACACTTATTTGACTGTAGATATTTTATCAAAATCCAATTAGGGAATAAATTTTTCATTTAGGTTTGAAGCATCTGGTCCAATCCAGTGCAACTAATTGTAATGAAAAAGTAAAAACATAGCAAAAATTGTAATGAATCAGACGCAGTCATGTTGATGGCATAAAAGCATTCATTGTAAATCCATAATGAGAAGGAAGAATTTTGATGGCATGGAATGTAGATCGATATTGAAGAGGAAACAGGTCACACTATAACTGCATTCTTTTACTTTTCAATTAATTCACTTGGCTTGGAAGCACCAGTCATATGAATACAGTTTTCTTTTATAACTGCCCTTTATATGGCATAACAAGGAAAAAACTACAAGGAAAGACTAATGCTTTATTTTCAAATAAAAAAAGAATTGCTAATGAAAAAGGAAAAGAAATTAAAAAGTTGGTGATAAGTGTGTAGATGCAAAACATTAAGGAATAAGGAAAAAAACAAAAACTAAATATGAAGGCCAAATGAAACATTAAAGGCTAAACATTTGAAGATTCTAACCCGAATAATTAATAGCGAATTCAAAATACAACTAAATAATTCAGTAGTTTTAAAACCTAAGACAGATCTACTTTAAATATTAGCTGGCTTTCAAAAAAAAAGTAATTAAAAAAATCAAGTGCTACTAAAACATTTTAAGAAACAAACTGACATCATAAGCAATTGTAGTGCATTATGTTTATCTTTCAAAATCCACAAATATAGAGGTTTTAAGCTGAAATTAATATCAATTTAATAAAATAAATGTTATACATATTTTTAAATTTAAATTTGAAAATACCTTTAAAAATAAAATGTTATTTGAAGATTTTTACATCAATAGTTTGATACAGCTAAATGATTGAAAATATATTAAACTGGTTTCATATTTGAACAATTGTAAAAATTACTTAGGTTTCAGTCGTAAGATTTATGTAAAAAATAAAACAGGCACATACAGAAAATTTAAGTTTTACCTGGATTTTGGGTGACATCTACGTTTGCAACTTTTATACTTAAATCATCACTCCATTGACCAAATTCTTCCCATATAGGTTGCAACTGCTGACAAGCAGGACACCAAGGTGCAAAACTAATAAAAAGAAACTGTATTCTATACATATATTGATATTCAGAAGCCTTAACGTATAAAGAAGTATTAGGTAACTGTATAACACTGACAATTTTTATAAACATGTTTCAAAACAAGAAAATTTTTTTATATATTTTATGTTGCTAATATAAATCAGAAGTTTCTAAATCATATGTTGAAAGAAATAGATGGAAAATTATGTGAGTGGGAGAAATATGTAAGTAAATACAGCAGTTCCAAGAATGATACAGTAAATTTACAGCCTAAATAACTAGATACAAAACACAAATTCTGAGATTCGGAATCATTAGGATTTCAGCTATTTTGTATTTTGGAAATTTCTGATCATAGAGATTTTACATTTTGATCATCAGTTTAAATAACCCAGTAAAAATGGATTGCTAACTCATATGACAGTAAATACAGCAATAGGGCTTCACTAATTGTTTAGGTCTCAGAGAAAAATGTTAACTGCACTAACAATCACTCAAGGGTGGAAAGTGTGATAATGGCCAACACCAATGCAACATCAAATCAATGTCTTGCCATTGGTTGAGATGAGATTTCCTAGCAGCAGGTGTTTGAAAGTGACATGCAGGAATCTCAGTTTGTGGGCAGAATAATCTCTTTTAGGAAGCACTTTTTTTTAAAAAAAAAGTATTATTTTTTCCATTATTAGACTTTTTAAATAAAAAGAAAATTTTTGCTGGTGGTCTGGATATTAGACATCTGGAATTTCGTAGGTAAGCTACATATAGCCTCAATGGAGGCATTGTGATTGGCCAACCTGCTACTGCCAAGCCAGCAGGTGCTTGAAAATGATATGAAGGATAGAAGAAAAATCTCATTTCTGACATGCCTGCTTTCTTTTATTGTAAAAGTCCTACTATCTAGTGAAAACAGGTTAAACTCACAGACTCTTTTCCCCCCGAAAATTTTAGTAAATGAGAGATTTGTAATGCCATTACAGAACTCATAATACTATTAACACATATACAGTAGAATCATTAGATTATTTTGATGCTGGAGATGTGATAAATGAGCAATGCCCTTGCAGGGACTTGAACCTCGGACCTCTTGAATACAGGCCGAGCATACTGACCTTACAGCACAAAGGCACATTAGGATTTTTCGAAGCTGGAAGCGTGATAAATGAGCACAGCCTTTGCCAGGACTCAAACCACTTGAATACGCGCTAAGTGTGCTGGCCATTACACCACGAAGGCATACTAAGAAGGTGGGAGAAATATCTTATAATACATTGCTGTCAAACAGGATGATTTAGCATAAATAATGGATAAGCACAATATCACAACACAATCATAAGAAGTTTGTTTTGGCTTATGTAAATTCAATTAATTCTGAATAAGGCAGTTTAATTTTTGTAAAGATGGATTTGTTTTATTTTTTTCTTGCATTAAAAAAAATATTAACATGGCATGAAAAGGAGTTTTTTTTCAAAGTTACAAAATACAGGCATAAAAAAAAACCACACCACCCAACTCT
>KK113329.1:0-21105 GCA_000611955.2 Stegodyphus mimosarum | reverse complement strand
GAAAAAAAAAAAAAAAAAAGGCAATGTAGCGTGAAAAATTATGTTATTTAAATTTTTATAAGCTATATCCATATTTTGAATCTCTTTATTATCTAACTAAATAAGAACAATGAGACTAGCAACATCTTCATCAAATTTCCCATTAGATACGATTTTATAATCAGATCAGACAGTTTACTTTCATGTTTAAGGCCTATAAAATACATCGGCTTCTATGCACGAGATGTGTTTTGTTTTTCAAAACATTACATTAAATGTAGGCTTTTGATATTCAAGTGAGTAAAAAATAAGATGACTGTTTTCAAATTTTAGAATAGAAATTTTTCACAGTAATTTGACTTTTCTAACATGAACTCAATTTTTTACACACTCAACTATCTGAAATTTTGCATTTTCCGAGCTTTCCAGCTAGCCAAGCCTTTACTGTATTATACTTTCCATTTCTAGACTTTTTAAGGGTGGATGGGTTTATTTTCCTTTCTTAATTTTCTAATGGTTGGAAGGTCTGGAAATAGGACACTAAGATTTTAGACTTAGTACTATATATGTAAAGTTGTTTCACCTTCCAAAATTGGGATCTTATTGGTCTGGATATTGGGCATTTGCATTTTAGACTTTGTACTGTACACATACAGCAGTTTCATCTTCTAAATTGGGAAAATGTTACAAGGCTTATAGATGATGTTTTCAGATAAGTTGTCAGAGATTAGTTAGTAGGAGATGTAGAAGATTAAAATATAGGAGAAAAGATCACCATTCCCATGCCTCAAACCAGCACATTAAATATTTTTTTGTCTGCCTATCCCACGTCAAAAGACAAGTCATTTGATTTATCAGGGGTAAAAGCCAATATAGTTCAAATTTTTCCTGTCATACAGTTTCAGTACTTAAGTGTTAGCCATTGGATTTCAGATGACATATAGTTTGTATTTTAAACATACTCTCATTTAATTTTATTTACTTAATATATTTTGGCCACTAATAATTATTATTAGTTTTGTTTCTTGAAAGTGGCAATAAAACAACAAAGCAAAAATACGTGCGTGTAGTAAGTATGATTATTAAAATGAATGTCTTGTTACTTACATGATTGATGTTTTATTTAAGATCCAAACTTATTTCCAGCAATAAATGAATACTTTTAGAATATGTTTATTACTCTCTATAGTCTGTGATATGCTAGTGGCATTTGATGCGTATGCGAACATTAGCCTCATTGCAGAGATTAATTATTGGGAACTCAAGCAAACTGACCAATGATTATTAATTAAAAAAAAATGTTATCATGACCACATTTAGAAATAATGTATATACATGTAATAATAATAAAAAAATCTGAAGTAATGATCAATTTTAACGTCGTAGAAGTGTTGATCTATAACGAATAGGAAATTGGAGGCGAAGGCAGATTAAATCTTCATTTTTCATTTCCGCTTGTTGTGGCCACAATCAACTTGGCACATGAAATGTACCTATTCCAAAATAGCTCACATTTTAGATTAATTTTCAGTAAGAAAGAAGAAAGTAGCAGACAGCAGTCCAACTAGACCGAAGCGTAAAGAGCAAGTGCGTTACGTTCAGAGCGAAATCCCAATTCAGACTGAGTTAGTTTTGGTTTACAATGCATTTTGATTGGATAGTTAATACTTCTGTAAAATTATTATTGGTTACTTGACTTTTAGTTCCATTTACATCATCAGAATTATGTAAGTGCCATTTGACATGGATTAATCTAGAAATGACGCAGTGTGTAGAGAGGTTATTATTTTTAGAATTGAGAAGGGAAATTTACGTTGTTAATTTAATCTTAGACATATTCTTTATTTTTCTTACACACATATGTGGGTCAATATGCATATATATACATTTCGGAATCTGGTTCTAATGTTCAGAACCACACTTCAGTATGTAGTATGTATTTGGATTAGATATTTATGCACTACTTTTATCTCAAAATTGAAACGGAATCTGAGCACTATCTCCAGAGATGCAGCATACTACCAGAAAATCAATATTGCATTTTTTTTGTATCCAATGAAGTCTTACATTAAAGAACATATTTATTGTCAGTGCAACATCTGCACATGACCAAAAATCGTTAGAATGCATACAAAAAACTGGTTTGAAGGAAGTCGCATCACATATACAACAGCTTTACAAATTTAATTTATTGCTGGTGTGAAGAACTAACATTAGTCAAATTATGTCCAAAGTAACTCGAAATGCTATACAAAAATGCTGTTCACTGGGATAATTATTTACATTATTCGTTCCCAACCTTGGGTTAGTGCAGCTACTGGTACACAAAAGATTTTACAATTTAAAACAAAAATCTATACTATGAAAAAAAAAAGAAATAACTATAATAACTAATAATTCCTTAATTTTTAATATATTAGCTTATTTTTTTAATATTTTATAATTTTAATTTTTTGTTTTTGTAACATTTTACTTATAATTTTTAGAGCACCCCAATAAAATAAAGAGATATTTAGAGCAATCTGGAAATTCTAATTTCAACCTAAAGGAAGATCAATCACCGGAATTGAGCAAAGACAAAGAATCAGAAGTGAACTTGGATCAGGAAGTATGATCCTGATTATACGAAGTAGGGGTTCACTATGAAATTCAGAAAAGAAGCTCAACCTATTCCACAGTGCGTGATTTGTTTTGAGTGCTTATCAAACGGGAGCATGAAGCCAGCTCTTTTGAAAAGGCATTTATATTGCAAACATTTGAGTGCAGAAGACAAAACTCTTGATTTTTTTAAAAGAAAACGGTTGGAATGCGTTTTAGCCCACTGCTTGGCGGCGATTGTTTTTGAATGAGCAATAACGCGCCAACATGGGTAACACCGTATATCCGCCAACCTTATTTTGTTGATTTGTGTACGTTGCCTACATTGTGCAATTCGCTGAAGTTTTTTTTAAGTTTAAAAGGAACGCTGTGCACATGGCATTTTCTTGTAATTTATTTTCGTTATACTAGCTTATTTTGTTCGTTTGTGTACGTTGCCTACATTGTGCAATTCGCAGATTTTTTTTTTTTTAAAGTTAAAACGGAGCGGTGCGTACATGGTATCATTTGTAATTTTAATGCCCTTTTAAAAGAAATTCCTTCTTTCTTCGATGACATTTTGGTTACGTTTTCGCGGAGCGTGTCGGGAAGGTTATGTAACGGCATAAAATGTGTAAGTATTACAACATAAAATGTAAGTAATTAATTTAAACCTAACTGACAAATATTTTAATGATCATAATGTTCGTTTTGCATATTATTTTATTATCTTTTTGTGGAAACAGTTTCCATACTAATTTATGCTTTAAAATTCTATGTTTTGTTTACAATAGGTTTTCGCGGAGCGTGTCGGAAAGGTTGCAATTGCAAAGATGTTTCGCAGAAACGCGCCGAATTGGCGATTTTCAAAACATCGCCAAGCACTGGGCTAAAGCGCATTTTCACCAAGAAAACATTCAGAGTTTTGCTCTCAAAAATCAATTGTCAAAACTTTTAGTAATATAAACACTAATTATGTGAGAGCATCATATTTAGCTAATTTACATATAGCTAAGTATGGGAAACTACATACAATTGGTGAAGAATTTTTTATGCCTGTAACAAATGATATAGTTGCATCTGTCCTTGGAGAGAAAGCGGCTAAAGAAATTGACAAAGTAGCATTTAATAATACTGTCAAATGGGAATAGATGAGATGGCATCACAGGTTGAAGATATTTTAATCCAAAGATTAAAAGCAAGCCAATTTTATACCCTCCAACTGGATGAAAGTACCAATATTGGTTTGGGTTGGAATGCACTTTAGCCCACTGCTTGGCGGCGGTTGTTTTTGAATGAGCAATAAACGCGCCAACATGAGTAACTCCGTATATCCGCCAACATGGCTGACTGTTTGTACGTTGCCTACATTGTGCAATTTGCTGAAGTTTTTTTTAAGTTTAAAAGGAACGCTGTGCACATGGCATTTTCTTGTAATTTATTTTCGTTATTTTAGCTTATTTTGTTCATTTGTGCATGTTGCCTACATTGTGCAACTCGCTGAAGTTTTTTTTTAAGTTTAAAAGGAACGCTGTGCACATGGCATTTTCTTGTAATTTATTTTAGCTTATTTTGTTCATTTGTGTACGTTGCCTACATTGTGCAATTCGCAGATTTTTTTTTAAACGGAACGGTGGACCGAAACGGAACGGAACGGTGTGTACATGGTATCGTTTGTAATTTTAATGCCCTTTTAAAAAAAATTCCTTCTTTCTTCGACGCCATTTTGGTTACATTTTCGCACGGAGCGTGTTGGGAAGGTTATGTAACGGCATAAAATGTGTAAGTATTACAACATAAAATGTAAATAATTAATTTAAACCTAACTGATAAATATTTTAATGATCATAATGTTCGTTTTGCATATTATCTTATTACCTTTTTGTGGCAATAGTTTCCATACTAATTTATGCTTTAGAATTCTATGTTTTGTTTACAATAGGTTTTCGTGGAGCGTGTCGGGAAGGTTGCAATTGCAAAGACATTTCGCAGAAATGCGCCGAATTGGCGATTTTCAAAACATCGCCAAGCAGTGGGCTAAAGCGCATTTTCACCTTGGTTTGATTTCAACAACAAAATACAAGAAGAAATATTATTTTACAAACCATTAACTGCAAGAACAACTTTACAAGAAATATTTATAATAATTAATGATTATTTCATTATAAATCCCATAAGTTGGAGTTTGTACCAATGTTGCTCCTTCAATGATTGGAAAATTATCAGGCGCGGCAAACAAAATTAAAGAAGTGGCACCAAAATGCATGTCTATGCACTGCATCATTCACCATGAAGCTTTGGCCACATAAGAGGCTTTAGATGAGTCGGTAACGACGGCTAATTTTACCAAATCTTAAGCACACAATTCCCATTTATTTTCAATTTTACGTGGTGAAGTCCCCATTCCACACTTTTACTTCACATCAAAGTAAAATAGTTGTCACGTGGTAAAGTTCTCGGTCGATTGCTTGAGTTGCGCAATATAAACTTATATGTTTTTGACCTATTAAAAATATTTGAACGGAGATAATTTGATTGATGAGCAGT
The DNA here is from genome assembly GCA_000611955.2 of Stegodyphus mimosarum. NCBI lineage: Eukaryota > Metazoa > Arthropoda > Arachnida > Araneae > Eresidae > Stegodyphus > Stegodyphus mimosarum. The sequence goes on along the minus strand of KK113329.1, from coordinate 16,002 downwards.
GGTTGCGTAGACTAACACACTTTTCAGACTTTATTTTCAAGATTAAATGTGCTAAATTTGAGTTTTCAAGGAGTTAACAATTCTGTGTTTGACTTGTATGACAAAATAAGTACGTCCCAAGAGCAAACTGTAATTCATGCAACAGCAAATTGAAAAAACAAAATGGTAACATGTTTCCTACCCTCTATAACGTTATCAAAGAAAATAGTTTGTCAATAAAAGACGATGTGATGAACGACATTAGAAAACATCCAACATCAACCAGTGACAGTGGATTGAAATTAAGCTTACAGAGCTCTAACCTATTCACTTTTTGACTATCTATTCATAAAGAATACACAGAAGTTTCTTGGCAAGCAGTAAAATTTTTAATGCCACTTGTGAAAACATATTTATGTGAAAAAGGATTTTCTGCAATAACTGCGATGAAAACCAAATATAGAGCTTTGCTGGACACTGAATCAGATCTTCGTCTTAATCTGACAAACATTGAGCCCGATATTACTCCTTTAGCTAATAATAAACAGGCTCAACCTTCTCACTAGTTATATATTTTTTAAAGTGATTATTATACTTCATGTTTAGAAATAAAAATATATACCAAGTTACTTGTCTTTATTACAAGTTTCTCCACTGTATTTTAATTTTATTCCCCATTTTAAGATTTTTGGTCAACCAGTATGTCATCAAATTGTTTACAACGTTCAGGTACCATACTATAAAAAGATTGGGAATACCTGATTTTACATGAAATATGTGTCCCTGAAATGGTGAATGCAGAAAATGAAAAAACTGGTAGTGTCGATTGTATAGCGGAGATCAATGAAAGCAAAATAATAGAAAATACAGAAGAATGCTTTCTCCCCAGTGAATATTTGACATCTGGAGCACGAAACAAGAGAAACATCTATCATGGTCACTGATTGTAGAGCTACCACGTTAATGAACAAAATAAACGCACACATTAAACATGGATTAACCATTTTTGCTGAATGTTGGAAGAGGTATAAGAAAGAACTAAATCAATCTGGTTATATTCAATACCAAGTGAATCATAAATCAAATTTCACCGATTCAGAAACTCGCAAGCACACACAGAATATACAGCATATATGGAAGTGGGAAAAAAAAAAAATTCCTGACATCTCCTTGAATTTCACCTTGTGGACTTTATACGGAGGGGAAAAAAACCTTAAGATGACAACAATATGTCTGCTGTCATCCTATGGCAACTGCTAAACATTTCCCCCCCCCCAAACAAAACTTAAGATATTCACGAATGGCATAATACTAAAGTACCAACTTTCTTTGTGAACAATCAGAGCACCTTACAAAACTATCCAAAATCTAAATTCTCTATCACAATTAAAGGCATATCTTTTTTTGAGTCCTATGTACAGCAAAGGTATCTTATATGATTTTGTTAGGACAAAAATTCTTTTCAGATTTTTTTCATGAATTGAAGAAAATATTAATGCAAGTTTCTTTTCTAAAAGAAAACATTCTTAAGACTAGGAAAACCCAAATTATTATTAACAAGTAAGCAGTGTTAACAAGTAACAAGTAAGCAGTATTAACAGCAGCAAAATACTTTGCTACCTTCTTTAGTTCGTGTACTAATTTATGTTACACGAGAAAAAACAATTTCACGCAACTAGCCCATTCAAAACTTAAACAATCTATGAATATTTAGTACATGACACTCTATACTATATTGACAGTGGATTGTAAATACGGTGGCAAAAATGCAGGACTAAACAATTTATACATTTTCTGTTAATTCATATGAATCTGTAAAAATTTCTTTATATTACATATTCTTATAGTTAAGAAATACAAAGAATCTTCATAATTTAGAAGATCAATGTTTTTTTAAATAAATAAAAGCAAATAATATTCTAATCTAATCTAGAAATAAAATAACACGAATTTTTAAATAATTCTATCAGTGATACGAAATATTTTGGCAAAAAATTTTAGACCACGTAATTTTTAATACACGTTAGTTTTTTTTAATATGCAGAAGTATTTAAAAAAATAATTCATAATGTATATACGTACAATTCCACCATCCATTCTCCACTTAGCATTTCATGCCATGTTTCTTCACCTAAAGTTCTTACTTGACCTTTACTTAACACTACATTTGGAATAACTACGATTGAAAAAAAGAATACAATGAAATAACTTTTCGATAACATCATCAAACAATTTTTTTTTTAAAATTTCTTTAATGGAAAATAAAAGGACACGAAATAAATTCAAAGCTGAGCTTTCCGGTTAGACACAAATTTCCTTCATTTTTCAGTTCTATTATGTGCTAATGCCACACAAGAGTGAAATGATTCATTCGGATTTGTATTCCTAGCACGCACTTTTGTAATTCAAAATAAATGTAATTTGAAATAAATAAAATTTTAAAAACTTATTGACTCATTTATAATTAAAATTTATTAATATACTGTCCTTGTTTTTAATGAATAACTCTCTTAAAATTAAAATCTGGAGTAGAGGGAAGATGCTTACAAAAAATGCAAGTACTTTAACTACTACCACTCATTAACAACTTTTGTTTACCGTTTCATTTCACGCGTGTCTCCGGTATTAATATTATTTTGAAATTATTTAACAGTCCTCTTGCAAATTTTTGCTGTCTGTATTTCATTTTTGATAGAAATGAGTTATCAATTGTACAGGAATACAACCCTTGGACATACTCTTCAAGAAGCCCTAGATGAATTAATACAGGTATGAGTTTTTCTTTCAGATTAAGCTGATGTTTTTTAATTATTTGTTGATCGTTAGCGTGTGTGTGGTAAATGATTTCCTTATGATGATTTTCATTTATGCACAGTTTTGCTGTATAACATCAAAATTATTAATTTAAATAATGTGTAATTAGTATAATAAAATTTGAAGTAGATTATTTTGATAATGACGGAGCATTCTAGAGCTGTCCGCGTGTAACGAAAAACAGAGAAAATAACGTTAAGTATTTATGAAAAACTGTGGAATAAGTGCTTTAGGGATAAGATAAACAGTGGGATAAGTGCCAAATTTTTACTGAGTACACAGCAACTAAACTATTACACGTATTCGGCGTGCTTTATTTTTTTTATATAGTATGAGCGTGTGGAAAGCTGTTGACGATTAGCTCGTTTTCTATAGTTATTCATTTTCCCTGCATGTTTGTAGGTTAAAAATGTTTTTGTATAAAATGATTAATCGATTAAATTGAATTGGTAATACAGTTTTCTCTCATCTTATCAAAGTAGAACATAGTTGTGAAATCTTTTGTAAACTGAAATGACATATAGAAAAAAAAAAAAGAAAAGAATATAATACATAGATAGCACAAATTCTAAAGATACCATAAATTCTGAGACAACACAAATTCTAAAGAGTAATTCATTAATTCATGGTTGAGATATATAGATATATATAACATTTTCATGTACCATAGGTGGGAGGACTTCATGCATACTGGAGAAGGCATAGAAGTAATTACAAGTGAGGATAGTTCATTGTGCTGAAATTTGCAAAATTTGATTGCTTGAAATATAGGAGTGCTAGACAGAAGTCATTATTTTTATTCATTCATATCAGTAATATCTAGACTTTCTATAAAGAATTTTTTTTAATCTTTCATGGTTGGCATAAGTAGAAGGCAAAATTGGGGGGGGGAAGGAATGAAGATTGCAGTAATGCAAGGTGCGAGTAAAATTGTAGCTTTTTGTGAGGGAGCAGGCCATAATTTCATATGACAAACAAATTTTTTAGAAGGGGATTTGAAGAATTTCCAAAATTTGAATGAAATCTTTGAATATTTTTAAGACAATAATTTAGTGGGGAAGAAATTCATATTAAAAAAAGTCTGGGTTGGAATGCGCTTTAGCCCACTGCTTGGCGGCGGTTGTTTTTGAATGAGGAATAAACGCGCCAACATGGGTAACTCCGTATATCCGCCAACATGGCTGACTGTTTGTACGTTGCCTACATTGTGCAATTCGCTGAAGTTTTTTTTAAGTTTAAAAGGAACGCTGTGCACATGGCATTTTCTTGTAATTTATTTTCGTTATTTTAGCTTATTTTGTTCATTTGTGTGCGTTGCCTACATTGTGCAATTCGCAGATTTTTTTTACGTTAAAATGGAACAGTGTGTACATGGTATCGTTTGTAATTTTAATGCCATTTTAAAAAAAATTCCTCTTTCTTCGATGCCATTTTGGTTACATTTTCGCGGAGCGTGTCGGGAAGGTTATGTAACGGCATAAAATGTGTAAGTATTACAACATAAAATGTAAATAATTAATTTAAACCTAACTGACAAATATTTTAATGATCATAATGTTCGTTTTGCATATTATTTTATTATCTTTTTGTGGCAACAGTTTCCATACTAATTTATGCTTTAGAATTCTATGTTTTGTTTACAATAGGTTTTCGTGGAGCGTGTCGGGAAGGTTGCAACTGCAAAGACGTTTCGCAGAAACGTGCCGAATTGGCGATTTTCAAAACATCGCCAAGCAGTGGGCTAAAGCGAATTTTCACCAAAGTCTGTCCTAATGTGTGCCAACCTTAATTACAAAATCAAGAATGAACAGAGAAAACAGCAAAAAGATCATTAAAAAAAAAATTGCAACTAAAAAAAAAGTGCATTTCTTTGATTTTTACGTGAAATAAAACAAAAAATAAAATACAAACTAGAACTGAGATTTATTGTCTACGTTAGCTGATCTAAAAGACATGAAATTTACTTGGTAGACAATCAAAATGTCTAACTGTTATTGCAGACATTCAGTACTTTCTTTTCTTGTCATTTTTGCAAAATGAAAAATCCTCCATCTGTTGCTTTCTGAATTTTTTTTAAAGCATTAATATAATTATTTCTATAAAACAGAGTAGCATTACAGTATAAGATAAATCTGTAGTGTGAACAGGGCTAGTGCTAGGCATTTTAATGCTTCTGTAATATTTGTGGATCTCAAATTCTACAGCTTCTTTAAATTAAACAAATTTTGTCCTACTACGCAGCTGTACTGGCCATGAATGCAAATATGTAATTGATACTGACTTAGCAACTTAAATTATTTCTTTTCAAATTGATAAATAAAAATAAGGATATTTATTTACATTTTGATTTCATTATTTTTCTAGTTACAGTGTTATGGCAATTCAGAAATGTCAGAATTTAAGCTTGTCAGAAAGGCCAGGATTTCTTTTTTGGAGACAAGAGAAGGGATTTACAGTTAAAACTAGATCCTCCCCTCTTTCTCTCTCTCTCTCTCTTTTTTTTTTGATTTAAAGTACTATTTAATTTTACATATATAAAAGATGGCAATTTTATTATATAAAAGAACATGAATTAGTAAACTATTGGAAATTAAATTAAAACTATATATTTTTACCCAACAGACTCAGCTCGTTTGGAAATTTATTTTGAAAATGTTAAAAATACACTACAACTTTCAGAAAATGAAAAAACACAATATGGGACCATAATAAGCAACACTTTATTTACATTTAACCTGAAATAGTATTACATTTATTTGCCTTTGAAGAAATAACATTTATTTATATTTCTGGAAGCCATAATTTGATAAATCCTGTTATGAAAGAATCAACTATTTTATCTCATTATATAAAAATAAGTTTTGTTAAATATGAATTTAAGTGGTAGCTAACCATTTCTCTTTATCCTTTGTTTTGCTATATGGCTGAAGCTTCCTTATAAGTAGTGTCTTTTGGTGACCATTTCTGCACTTTTGCTCTGTATATAAAATTCCATAGAAAACCTTTGTTTCTTTTCCAGTTGATATGGTTAAATATGGTCAACATTTTAGACAAAAAATTAATAATGAAGAATATGAAAGAATGAACAATGCCATAAGAACCTAATTCATGAAGAATCTTCTTATTTTCCAATTGATGGAAAATTAGAAGTTGTCAGCATTTAAAATAAAATAATTAATTATAGAATGATATCACATGGTCAAAAGTGAGCATGAAAATAAAAAAAAAAATTATATAAATGTCACAAAAAAGTTACTGCTCCTTTTCTAATTGATTATGAGTTAAAACACCAAACATTTTGGAGGAAAAATAAATTGCTGAATTGCTCATATCATAACATAGTAATAAAAACAGTATGGAAATCAAATCCATTGCAAGTTAAAAATGTGGGGATTGTATTTACCAAGCTTGGTGACTAATTTTCCGATTATGATGATTCACCGAGGTGGCTACTTTAATCCCGAATTACAGTTATCTTTTTTTTTGGGGGGGGGCTGTCCATTAGCTTTAACAAATTCTACTATTCACCTGCAAAATGTTGATATCTTTTGAGGGTAGGAAGTCAAGATGTTTTTTATCTTCTGTTTGAATTTGCTAAGTAGGAAATAAGGGTATTTCTCACATATCCATTTTTTCTGTCTTGTTTATTAGTTGATCATACCCAGCTTTGGATCATTCATGTAAGTTTATGAAGTGATAGAATTCCCTGTGTTAATTAATTCATCTCTTTATGTTTTATCTTATCATTTCTTGTCTCTTATGTTGTTTATTTCTAATGTCTACTTCAAATGTTTATTCAAAGATGGGTTTAAATTACTTCATTATTGAATGTAAAGCTAACATTTTGACTGATTGTCAAATGATTAAACAAATGGACCCATTTTGAATAAATTGGGGCATTATTTTAATAATATCCAGTTTGTAATTCAGACTCAGTGCTGCAACTTAGATAGATGCTGTAAGTCCCATTTATATTACACTAGCATCCTTTTCTTGAATATTTTATTAACCATTCCTAGATTTTTATAAGCAGGGGGAGGAGTGGTTTTATATTATATTATTTATTTTTTGGCTGGTGATCTGGATATTAAATCATTCCATGCATTGGATGTCTGGATTTCAGACTTTGTACTGCATAATACATAACTTCCCTTACTGAAAACTAACATCTGTTTTGTCCTCATAAAAGGGTCCATTTGTAATAGCAGGAAAAATAGATGCTATTTATAGTTACTGCTTTCATAGAATATTGTGTGTAATAACTGAGAAGAGAAGATTTTAATTATTGCTAAAAGATTAATTTGATTTGTAAGAAAAATGGTATTTTGTAGTGATAATTTTCACATTTTATGAATGAACAGCCAAATTACATAAAATGGATGCTTTAATCATTATCACGTTGAATTTAAAATAATTATCATTCTTTGGCTATCGTAGAATTGACACTCAATTTAATTGCTATATTTCTTCATGATATCCCCTCAAGTGTTTAGTGTCAGGTTTTGAAAATTTTTAAAATATTCACACCATTTTCCCCTTCCTCAGTGCATTCAGAGAACAAGCCTGTAAATTTTTAAATGGATTCATCCACATAGTGAGTATTTTCATCTTACTAACAAAAGTAAATCCTTGCAAATTTCCGGCAGAGTTCACTCTGAATTGTTGAACTTTATGTCATCCTAATACAAGAACTGACTCATTATAGCAAAGCTGACATTTAGTCTACTATTTTGCCTGTAGGCTGCACATTCTCTAATTATTTATGGATGATTTTCAGCTTAAGGAATAGTACAGATGGTGATAAGGACAGGCAGGATTCGAGTTATGAAGTAGAAATGAAGATATTTTATTACATACTAGCTGTTGCACAGCCAGCCTTCGCTTGGCTTTTAAATGTACTGAAAAAATGCCTAAACAGAAAACTAAACATTAAATTTTAAAAATGCACAGAATTTTACTCTGCAGAACAACTTTATATATAAACCTATAAAAATGTATTACACATAAAAAATTACAATAAAATAAGCAATATCCCTTAATACAAATATTAATTATTTTAATAAATAAATTAACCAACTTCCTGTTGCCTTCTCTCGGCAACTGTCTAATATCCAAGAGAAACATTAAATTTAAAAACTGCATCGAATTATCACCCTTATTTTTCCAAGTGCCAATAATGCTGATATCAGCATTAATGGCTGCGTGCCAATGTTGCTGATATAATGAGAGAGAATTATCGATTTCATGTGATTTCATCAAAAGCATGAAATAAAAAAAAATCTCATTTGAATTTTGAAAAAAAATCACTTCGAAGTACACTGGCTCTTGTCTAGATGCACCTGTGTACCAAATTTCACAGCCCTGGGTCTATTAACATTCATGGAACACTAACGAAAGACACACACAGACAGACAGACCCTTCCTTTTATATATATAGATTATACAGTTAATATTACTCTGTATTCTTATTAGAATGTAGATTTCTTTCAAAGAAATAATATTGTGATAGTTAGCTGAAGTTTGTACTTGACTACTTTCCGTTTTATATATTCTTACTGTAACCACATCCTTTGGAAATTGGTAAAAAAAAAAAAAAAAAAAGCAAATATTACAGTATTTTTTAAAATGTTTTTATGATACTGGTACAGATGTTCTAGCAAGTTTTTGATGTTTTCTGTGATAAATGGTCTTTAGGTACATGATAATTTTTTATTGATTTTTTGTGCTACTATCTGAAGTAATTCTGTGAAGGAGAAAATGAAATCAAGTTAATTTAAAGGTTTGAAATGTATAGTTGATAATGCCTATTGCATGTATTCATCAGAATTAAAAAATGGCAACATCTCATACGGATGTGGATACTACATCTGCTTTCTGACATTTCCTTCATTTTAAATTAATTAATTTTTTTTAACATTATTTATTATGACTATTGTTTTGTAATGTAACTATATTTATTATAAATATTATTTTAACAGTGTGGACAAATCACGCATCAGTTAGCGTTAAAGGTATTATTGCAGTTTGATAAAGTAATCAACAATGCTCTGGCATCCAAAATTAAATCCAGACTGACTTTTAAGGTACAGTAATAAAATTTTATATTATTTTTTTAGTTTATTATGTGTTATGGTTACTATTATTATTTTTTTATTTGCATATTTTTAAAATTATGTTTAATATTACATCAGTTTTACATACAGGTTGGTCATAAAAAAATTTCCCTGATATACGAACCCCGAGTGGTCTAGCTGTTCATTGAATCAAAATGAAATTTCAGATATTGTTACTTGGAGGTATGTAAAGATTGCAATGATTTTTAAACAATGGACCTGTAAACAATCACAATAAAAATTTTATTGAAAAAATTTCAACGGTTACAATGAAAAAATTCAAAAATTTTTTAATGGCAGCACCTTTTTTTTTTTCCCTGCACAGATTGATCAGTGCATCAAGAAACCATGAATGGCATTAAAATGATACACATATGATGAAAATTGCAGGCGTTAAACATTTCAAAAAAGAGGATTGTAAGGGACTAATGACAAGAGAAGAGAGTGTGGAAAACTTTTTTTGGAATTACAAGTTTTCAACATGTCCACCTTTGCAGAGCAGACAATAAGTTATTGCATGCAGGAGATTGTTGGCAACAATGAAGAAAGTAACTTTGCAGGAGGGATCTGTATAAATTCATGTTTTAATGCGTCTTTCAATTCTGACAAATCTAATGGATTTGATGTATACTCTTTCAATTTCAGATAACCTCAGAATCAGAAATTAAGTGAGGTGAGGGGATAGCGGTGGTCATGAAACTGCAAAGTTATGGAAGATGATGTGATCTTAAAACATTGTACACGTTGACAACTTGTAACTTCAATAAAAGGTTTTTTCTTCTTCTCTGTTGTCATTGGTCCTTTACAATGATCTCTTATGCAGATGTTTTATGCCAGTAATTTTCATCATACATGTATCGTTCGAACACCAAATATGGTTTTTTAATGCATTGATCAATTTGTGCAGGAGAAAAGTGGGATGCCTTACAAAAATTATGAAATTTGTTCACTGTAACCATAACTGCAAGAGCTCTATTATTTTAAATCACCACAATCTCCAGCACATATCTTTAAAATTCATTTGAATTGGTCGAGCATATAGTCAACTAGGTGTTCATATGTTGGTGAAGTTATTTTATGACCACCTTGTACATTTAGTATTGAATACTTGATTAATCTGTATTACTATTTCTGTAATACATAATTGCCAGTTATTATTGTAGAGGGAACAAGCTTAAATTTGTTAGTACTATGTTGCTTTGTGTTTGTATTAAGTTGACTCTTTAATGGCTTAACTTCAGATGTTACTATTGTTATGTAATTGTTTGAACAAGAAAAGTCTACCAGTCTATAACTCCAGGTCGAACAAATACATCTCAGGATGTTACTTAAAAATAGCTCTCAAATCCCTATTTTTAATCACCAAAAGCAAATTTATGATAAACTTTAGCAACTTTTTGAAATTTTTAAAATTCAGCAAAGAAAACTGCATTACCAGATTTAGTTACCTTTGCATATAAAAAGATGTTACATATTCCTAATTATAAATCCATTGACACTGTTGACATCTATACTAATCTATCTAGATATCTATGTTAATGCTGACTTAATATTGATATCTATGTTAATCCGTCTTGAAAAACTAGGTAGATTTATAGATGAGATACTTTTGAAAAAGTGGTTACATTTGTAAGTGCTGTACTTTTAGAACATTTTAACTTTTTGATTTGTAGTTTTGTTTATCGTTTCACTTTGTACATTTCAACAACAGAGAAATATAAAAAAATGCTTAAATTTTGCATTTTGTATATCAGAATCAATATGTAAAATCTGATTTTCAGTATGCATTTATTTTAAATTTATATAATACATTATTATTTTTTATTAAGCATTAGTAAAATAATTCAAAAGTGTTTTAAAATTTCAGAATTCATTTAGTTAGAACTTTTATCCTTCTGCCTGTGATTCATACAAGGTGTACCTATGAAGTAACTGGGCAGTTTCTTATTAATAAGAAAAATATTACTAACTTTCAAATAAATTTATCTTCTGCAAAATAATTGCCAAAGGAGTCTTATAAAATTTTTCTAACATTTCTACAGGTCATTGAAACTCTGTTTATACACACTGGAACTAACCATTGCAAAATACTTATAGCATTTGATTTAATAACTGAGACATTTTCAAATTTTTATCCTTTCATGGAGAAAGGAAATAATTGAATAAACTGGGGGGAATTAACTGACCTTATTTTTTTGAAGTTGAAGGGTGCCCTATCATTGGTTTGTTAATTTTGCACCAGCATTTATGTGCAGTTGTACCATGCATAAACTTGTATTCTTGGTAATGATGCATCAGCATATACTGATTGAAACATCTGTAACATTTTGATAGCAGATTTACCTAACTTGTAAAAATATTTAATGTTATAACATTGTTCCATCTCAAAGGAAATTTTTTTGTACAAAGTAAATGAAAATGACAACAGCATTTTGATATTAAAATGACAAAATAACCAGTTTAAACTGGCTTTAACAAGATTTGAGCTCTCATGTTTTCTAAACATACATTTGTTCATTCACCTTTTTATTATTTTTATTGGTTGGTCTTTTAATTTGTCTGGTTACTCTATGGGCACACCTTTTATATGTTACAAAGCATTATTTATGTAAAAATCTAAAAAAACTAATATTTTAAAAAATTTAATTTTATATAGTTATGTGGGAGATTCCTATGTGTATTCTCTTAAGTATAGAAAAATAATGGGCAGATAACTACATCATTTAGCAGTTAAATAAGATGTAATATTGCTGAGTTACAAATAAACACAACATTGGCTATTAGATCAGCCGAATGTTATGCATGATTTTTAACAGCTGTAAATCTTACATAAACTGCTGGCCATCCAAAATGCAGCAGCTTGAAGGAAACATTCGAATAGTGTGAAACTTTCATAATGTGCATAAGCCATGGAATCTGCAAGTGATTACGATTTCTGTGCATGCACACGTCATGGATGACTGTAGCACTCCTTACAGTCTGTATATAAAAGGAGGAAATATTGGCATTCTGAGTAATGTGAATTGTTCTCTTGTGAGATTTTTTTGTGTGTGCAACTTCAGTATGTCTCATACAACAACATGAGTATCATTTGAGCTTGTTTCTGTGTTCAACCGAGGCAGAATCATTGCATACAAAGATTGTGAATTATCCTTCGGGGAGTTTAGTCATTGTGTCGGATGCAGCCAAAAGTCATGCAAATATGGAACTGATGGATGCAGGAGGGAACGACTGATGGACAGGAACAATTGTAACCATCTCATTCCACTACTCCACAGGAAGACAGGCATATTGTGAACATAGCACTGATGGAGCACACTGCCACATCTGCAACACTTTCACAATGAATGCAGTCTGTAATATGATAGTCAGTCTCTACACAGTACCACAACAGTTAGATTAGAGTTTGGAGACAAGACTGCTCAATTTGTGTTATGCATATACTGGTAATGCATCTTATGTTTTGGCATAAAATAATATTATATTGCACTTTGCACACCCTAGTACTATGCATTAGCAGTACACTTACCAATGAATGCTATTTCTCTGAGGTTTTGCAGTCTGTTCTTTACCGTAAGGGCGTGCCTGTAGTCACATTTCAAAGGACTCTGCATGACCACACATATGCATGTTCAAACTTTCTTGTTAGCCCATCATATTGCATTGCTACCCTGGCCTGCACATGTCAGCAGCCATATTGGTTGTGGTTTGTGTGTGCTTCGATAAAAGTGCTAATATCTTGGTAATTATACCACTTGTGTTTGTGAAAATGTGATTCTTCCATGGATTACTAGTTCCGGTTGCAATATTTGTGGAGTTTTTCCTCTGAAGATGGTGAATTTCCGAGGATAAAAAGACTATTAAAATTGTTGCTGTCCGCCGCCTTCATTTGCATGTTCTGAGTAAGCATTGTATCTCAAGGTTTTTATATACTCTGCAGATAACCTTTGATTATAAAATAGGATTTTATATTGTTTATCAACCTGTATATTGAAAATCGTGTCTTAGGTACGTGTATGGAAAATGTTATATGTATTTGTAATTTTCAGTAAGTGTTAGGCTTAGCGTGGTGAATATTTGTTGACACCAGACGTTTGGTGCACCACTTTCTGCCCGCCGGAAGAGTGAGGCATCCTATTTTGGGTGCACCAAAATTTAAGCCTTTTTGCCCGTTGGTCGATTTGTTCAGTTTCATTGATAAAATTGTAATTTTTCCTTAAAAAATTATTCTGGAGCTATTTAAATCACAAAGTGAGATGGTTCGCCCAAAAAATAAAGAGCCTAAGGAACAACGCCCCGACAATGAAACACAGTCGGCCAGTGCTCCAATAAACAGAGCAGTACACGACAGCTAGACATTGATTTAACTTTGGTAGATGCTAGTACAGAGTATCAGGAGGCTTCAGAGTGCTATACTAACCTAATTGGATATTTAAATACAGACGACATTCCCACAAAAGCAAACAAAAAGATACGAGGTTTCTTTGACCATATGTTAAGAATAGTCTCGAGGCAGAGTTACAAAATAGCCAATTTGGAAGGACAGATTGAACAAACTAAGAATATAGAGACATACATCCAAGGAATAGTCGCCACTCAAAAGCTGTCTTATGCAGAGGTTGCAAGATCTCGACGGCCATCGAGAAGTAGTTTTAGATCTAGACGATCACAATCGAGAACACAACAAGAGACAGAGCATGTATTACTAGTCTATCCTAGGACTGAGGGTAGCACATCCGACGAGGTAAAGGAGAAGCTTGTGAAGCACATAGATCCAGGGAAACTCAAAGTAGACGTCAAGAATATAAAGAGAGTCAACAAAGGAGGGCTCCTAGTAGAAGTTAGGAAAAAGGAAGAACTAGCAATACTTGAAGAGGCCATAAATGAAAATCGAAAACTGAAGGACGTAGAAACATTCACAAAAAAGAAACCCAAGAATAATAGTGTACAATGTCAATGAGAACATTAATAAAGACGAGATAGTAAACTTCATTAAGACACAGAACACCAACCTACCAGAAAGTGAATTAGAGGTCCTGTTCGCCATGAAGGCCCGCTTTGGACAGCACTGGGTTCTATTTATAGACCCAGTAGCTTTCAAGATCCTAATGAAAACGAGGAAGTTGAACATACAATGGACAAGAAACAGCGTAAGGGAGTTTATAAAGGTTTCGCAATGTGTCAAATGCCTTGGGTATAACCACCCAGCAAAATATTGCAAGGAAGATAAAGTCTGTGCTGGATGCGGCTCCACAGACCAGGAGAAGACCAATTGTGACCAAAAAACAGTCAGCTGTGTCAATTCCACAAAGATGAATAAACGATATAATACAGGCCTCGACGTCCAACATGATAGCCGAGATAAGAAATGCCCATGCTACCTAAGAGAGCTCGAACAACTAAAACAATGAACATACTATGGATAGTATCCAAGTAATCCAGATTAATCTTAAGCACTCTAGGAGTGCAACAGACAACTTAAAGATAAATTTTGAACAGAACGACAAACTCAAAGTAGCATGTATCCAGGAACCGTACACAGTACAAAACAAACTGTATGGGTTCCCCATAAAATATAGGAAGTTCTACTCTCGAATGGATGCAAAAACTGCAGTGATTATCACGGATTCAAATCTCTGAGTTCTGGAATTTTTCAGCTCTCCGGAGATTATAGCGCTTGCAATAGGCGGGCACTTAAGATTTATACTAATCACACAACATGACTACAATAATTACCAGAGATTTCAATGCCAAAAGTCCCCTATGGGGTTCCCATAATACGGACACATGAGGCCTCAAAGTATGCAAATTCATAGCCAACACTGGGCTATCGATTGTCAACGAGATAGAGGATACGCCAACCTTCGCAGGAGTAAGTGGAAACAGCTGGATTGATCTCACACTTATCATAATAAGAGACAGAATCCGAATCGATAATTGGAAAGTAACGGACGAAGCTAACAATAGCAATCATAATAATATCTATTTTGACATCTCCAGCATTCATTACCCAACATGGCGAAGAGCGAAAATCAATGTACGACGTACCAACTGGTTAAGCTTCAAAAGGGATGTCTCAAAATCCTAGAAATCTGACAACTATCGAGGTAATTGATAAATATATAAGAGTCTCCACAAGATCTATCAAAGAACAGTTTTCTCACATAACTCGAAACCAAGACCGCGCACCTGCCCATGGTGGACAAAGGATCTCACTATTCTCAGGAAAAAGGTTAGAGCAACAAGGAAGAGATTCCAAAAAAACAACAGGAGAGGAAAGGGCCCATAACAGGCTGCTTTACCAAAGGGTATGTGCACAGTACCGACAAAAGATATATAAAGAAAAGAAAAAAGCATGGGACATGACATGGAACAAAATCACTGTCAGCTTTCCGTTCGGAACATACTTCGATATAGCTAAAAGGAAGAGCATGGATCCATTACAGATAGGTTCAGTTCAAAAAGACGATGGCATTATGACAAGCACAATTGAGGATACAATTAGGGAAATAATGAGGTTCCATTTTCCAGAAAACGACACCAACCAGGACTCTACAGTTCAAAAAGACGATGGCATTATGACAAGCACAATTGAGGATACAATTAGGGAAATAATGAGGTTCCATTTTCCAGAAAACGACACCAACCAGGACTCTACATATCATGCAGATATCCGTGCCCAATCAACCGAGATTCCAAACTCGAAAGATGATCAGCCTTTCACACTCGAAGAAATGCAACGTACGATAAACTCAACATGCAGAGGTAAAGCTCCTGGTCTGGATGGCCTCACGATTGAAACCATAGAAGAGCTAAGGCTCACGGACGACAAACAAACTCTAACACTCTTTAACAAGTGCCTTGAATTAAGTTATTTTCCAAAGGAATGGAAAAACGCAGAACTGATCTTGTTTCAGAAAGAGGGAAAACCAAAGTCCATGGCCAGTTCTTACAGACCTATCTGCTTACTCTCAGTATGGGGCAAAGTCCTGGACAAGATGCTTACACAGAGATTAACGTATTACCTGGTCAGAAACAAACTTCTAAACCCCGCCCAATACGGGTTTACTAAAGGGCGAAGCACGACCGACGTCTT
>KK113328.1:71164-81408 GCA_000611955.2 Stegodyphus mimosarum | reverse complement strand
AAATTACTATGAGAAGATTCGTCTCAATGCTTGTAGCCCTTCTAAAACTGGAAAATATTTGTTTTACAAATTAAATGTAATAAGTATCTCATTGCTGAACCACATTTAAATGATATCAGTTTTATGAATAATGGGCATGATATTTTGGAGAGCTTTACGGATATAATTAACAATTTTGTAGTCTTTAATCATCAAGAAATTTCCTTAAAACGATTCTTTTATTAAAAGGAAGAATTTTAATTTCAGTGGCTGGGAAAGACGTATATCAATGAAAGGACTATACACATTTATTACTTCTGCTATAATTAATTTAAATATTAGAACTAATTTAGTGGCGGCAAGAATTTATAAACGTCTGGTGCCGAAATGTCTTTCATTTGTCTTTGAGTGTTAAGCATTTAAAAATTATTTAATTATTAATGGCACTGCTCTTTTTTTACTGAAAGCTTACAATTTTTTTTTTTTCATATTGGATATTAGTTATTCCTTTGATGATTTGTTTAACATTTTGCCTAAGAAATGAAGCCAAGAATTCATTTTCCAGGTTTAGAATGCAATTTTTTGCTGAGGCCATGACATGACGAAAGCTAAAAGATACAGCAGACGAAACGTCTAGTAAACGGATGTTGTAAAATGAAATTGAAAGATATGTGAAATTATTGTTCTAAAAACTGAAAAGAAAACCTATGCGAATCTGTACTATTGTAATGAGCAATCAATAACAAGTTTAAGAACTTTTTAGAGAAGCAAAATAATAATAATAATAATAAATCTGAAGGCTTTCAGATTTTGTATTACGCCCAAGGCGGCGTTTTCTTAACATTTTATGTGTTACCTTTATTTATTAAATATCATGTTCTTAAACCATAAAACTCAATTCAACAGCAATATCAGAAATATTTAAAAAGAGTATATCTTTAGAATTTCCGATACACAGTCTCGCGCGCTGGAGATAATTTTTTTTTCGTACAGCTTTGCCGTTGCTTGCTTTGAAATCGTTGAGTTTGTTAATCAAAAAGTTTTACAAAATATCAAATAGATAATAAAACAAATTCCAAATTTGTGCTTCCGGATGCCTATATTCGAGTGAAGAACTATGTTATTAAAAATTTGATGTCTCTAGGTGTCGTTGTTTTTTTCACAATGCGAGAAACATACATTCATACAGATTCTTCATTATTTAGTTTCTCTAAATATAACGCAGGACTCATATTTGGTGGCAGAGATTTGAAAAGCAATTCAGACTTTCACAGTAGTTTCTTTTTTTCTTTTTTTTTTAATATACTATAAAAGTCAGTTATACTAAAAATTTTTATAGTGAAATTTTTTATATAGTTTTTATTATTTAGTTACACTAAAATTTTTTTATAGTGAACCAACGCAAAATGCCAAAACAAACTAATAGCCCTTTTGGGCTAACAATTGTCTAAATTTCAAATGAAATTAGGAGATTTAGAGTTTTCAGTTCTTTATATTAAAAAAATATTAAGGCAATTCAAATCTAGGTGTGAATTCTCAATCCAGGATAAAGCTAAAAACCGAAGTTTGTTATTTCAGATTTGTTGCATATGCAATAGTTTAACTAATAAATATTCTACTGCATTTAAAATTTTAAAAGCAATATGTTTGAAAATAAGATATCTGTATGAAAGAAAACTTTTAAGTTTTGTAGTTCTGAAATCTATTCATGAAATGTTGATGAGTTGAACACTTGCTGGCCATTTACCTTACCGCACTCCCACGGTCAGTCGGGGAAAAGCTATCCTTTTCAACGCTCTTGACAGCTCGCAGCTACTAATGTTTATGGAGCAATCTATCTCAATTAGGCGGAATCTTTGATCCAAAATTCTGGGAGGGAAGACAACTAACAAAAGAAGTTGCTAGCATTTTTCGAAAGTTCAGTGTTATTTTCGCGACATTTTAGGGGTAGTTGGGTCAAAAGTTAGCGACAGTTTTAAAGGTATTTGAAGAAAAGAACTCGACAGGCTAAGGGTTAAAGACGTCTTAAGCAGTTAAAGGGTTAATAAAAAAGGATTTTAAATCCCTCTGAAGTGTAGTTCTTCTACCACTTATTCACAGTATTCTACCACGGAACATAGCTGCATTCAGCTCCCTGTTCCAGATCAGGACTTAGTTACTTTCACGAAGATGTTTGCCAAGAATATGCACCGAACACTCAGTCCTGACAGTGTAAGAAATAAGAACTTAACTAATGAATAACTAAAGAGATTTAGCCGAAGATAAAGAAAATTTCTAAACTAGTTGGCCCGTAGTATTAATTTAGCTAGCGAAGCTATCAAGGGCACGTAATACGGCCGAGAATAGTAACAGCGAAGAGCGACGTAGCCAAAACGCAAGAGCTTGTTATTCAGGAATCATAATTCTCTCTGTCGAAGTCAGTGGAACTTAAATACTCTCTACTACTCATTTGCATTTAACTCGATTCTAAAAAATCATTCTGGTAAAAAATTGTAAGATGAAGCTAGAAGAGGCAGGAAAGGTGAATAAAACTAAAAATAACTGTTATAAACTTAGGATATACCTTACACCTTGTTCGATGTTCCCTGCACAGCTGAACAATCAAATTCAGCAATCAGCTGCAGATAACTTCTGCTAGAAATGACAAATTATCAAACAAGATCTCCGTTAAACGATGTTATCTTATCTCCTAAATGTGATAGAAACGTGATCTTATATCGTGAATATCGTAGCGCTATGATTTAAAGGAAATTTTCATTGTAAGATGCTATGCAACAGCACACATGACGTAAGAATAATATACTGTTGCATAAATATTGAGAATATGTTGCTCTAAAATGAGACTCGAGCAAAATAAATCGTTGCGTAAAACAAATAAAAATCTCATCTTTTTAAAACGAAACTGAAAGATATTTTGCTACATGCATATTGGTCAAACTGAGAGAAAAACACACCAATGCAAAGCTTGAATATAGGTAAAAAAGCAGCCTTAGATTGGACTTCTCCACTTTTTCAAGATCAAATTTCGGTTTGCATAAGAAACTGCATTTCGCCACGTCCGAGGCCTTCATATTTGAAGTAATTGTGAAAAATCTTATGACACATTATTATTTTTGCTTATTCGAAATTTCGACATGAAGTCACATGAACAGGCTTCATGAATCCTGATAGGAAACTACATCTACATCTTATTTCTAAAGTTTAGCTAGTTATTAGCTAGCTGGTCATACACATCAGTATAAGAACAGTAGTTCTCGATATTGTCTTAGTTTTAAATGAGAGAATCCAGTTAAGATGAAATTCATGTCTTGTAGTCTCTTTTACTGACACCGACCTCAATAAGATCACATTCTACTGATGGAATTTTAAGTGTCCTGATTCTGCAAAGACACTGTAATCAAAAACGTCCATACCTTATTCAGAATTCGAACTAAAATCCTTTTGCCTGGAGTTGTCTCTGCTAACCAGCACACCAAAAGTTATATTTTAAGTAATATTATCAATGAAAAAATAATTTTCGAACTATTTGTCATGAATGCAATTTTTAAAAGGTAAATAGTATTATTATGCGAAAACACATAGATTGAAATAATGTAGAGACAGAGCCGGAACGTAAAAAGAACAGCAATCAAATTCTTTATAGAGTTTATTAAACTTACAATTTTTACAAAACAAACAATAAAATGCTAGAAACAAAATCCTATCTGCCCCCTCCTGTATCTTTGTAAAAACTATTTGGAGGAGCTTCCAGACGTCTTTTCCAGCATTAGCGTATAAGCTGGTTCAAATGTTAGATAAATAGAAAAATTTGCACTGGTTATCATTAATTAAGGAAAAATCACAAAAACGTTGATTACTCAAGAAGTTACATGTAGAATTTAATGAAACGGACCCACAGCATACACCACATAGCAAAGTATAAAATAACAGGAAAAGAAATTATCAGACAATTACGATGTTATAGAAGTTGGCATATGTATAAAATGAACAAATCGGATGCGTCAGTTTGGTACAGGAAAATACCTTCAATAAAGGAGTTTGATCTCCCCTAGAAGTAATACAGCACATTCATCGATGTGCGATATAGTTAGTTATGTTGTCTATCAGTAAGTTTGTTAGTTATGCTGTCTATCAGTATCAGTCATTCCATAGGAAATGAGAGCCATTGCTCTTGCAAAACAGTTGCAAATGTGGCAAAGATCTGAAGAGGAGGACTTAGAGCTGTACGTCTTCCTAAATCCTCCCAGACATGCTCGATAGGATTCAGGTCCGGCGATTGAGCTGACCACGCCATGCACTGACTTGTTTGCTGCTGAAGATAATCATCCACGATGCGAGCTCTTTGCAGTCTAACGTTCTCGTCCTGTAGCAATAAATCTTAACCTATTGTCCCGGCACGATGGCACATATGAGCATCAAATGCTTCGTCTCAATAGTCCTGAGCATTCACGGTTCCACGCGGAAAGACACGGATGTCTGTGCGTTCACCCTAAGAGATATACTTCCAAACATAAACACTACCTTCTCAATATGAATCTCTTTCACGGATGTTTAGTGGAGGATAACGGATTCCAGGTTCTCTGCGAATCAAATAACGATTACTATAGCTTTGGAGGCTAAACCTGCACTCGTTCTTAAAGAGAACAAACAGTCTTCCAATGATCAGCTGTCCAGTGGACATGTTGACGTGTCCACCTCAAACATTTCCTTCTAAGATAGGACGTCAGCGGCAGGCAAATGGTTGGACGCCACGCTTACAGACCTCCTTCGTGAAGCCTTCTATGCACGGTTGACGTTGACACCAACTTTCCAGCGGCTGGAGTAAACGAGGATGAGTTGAGTCGGAGCTAAAGTTTTATTCCTTCATGCGCATAACAACAAATATCGGTCATCAGGGCTCGGTTGGCCGTCTTTAGCGGTTGCCCGTCTTTGGCCGAACCTCCAAGATGTTCAATCTGTGGTTAGAAATTCTTGCTAAGTTTATGAAACACAGATGGACTCACATTTAGCCATCCGGCCACTTCTGTCTGACTAAGGCGTGCCTCTAGTCTCCCAATAGCTCTCCGTCGCAGTTCTTCGGGCAAACGATGCCTGGAGGCCATTGTTACGAATAAGCTATCCCAGATTTATCTTAGTATCACGGCGAAATTTGCAGACTGCTCTGAAATATGCAGTTTTATGTTCCTCGCAGATGACGTATTTCGATTGCAGCGCCGCTAATTTGAATACCGCAGTTTGACTCACCTATTCTTATTTGGCAACATATTCATATTTTATACGGATTGGCTTATTTTTGAACGAGTTATCGCTATTTTTGTGATTTTCCGTTATTTTTGGAAAACAATATAATTTCTTAAATAATAATATCTATGGCAAGTTACGATTCCACATTTAGAAATATTTAAAATCAGAAATAAAATTATTTAAGTAGTCTAGATTTCTTACTAGTTGTGAATATGTACTGCTTAATAATACCACTGTTATTCGAATTTATTCCAAAGCGTGAATAAACATAAATTCATATAAAATCTAAACACAAAGAAAAATTCTGCATAAATTTACCACATTCTTTACTTAGGAGCACCATGAACCGTCTTTTTTTTTTTGTTGTTGGGTTAGTAGACAGATGTCATTTTTCCTGAAATCATGAAATCAAATGACGTTAGACAGCAGATTGTGTTTATTTCATTTTCTGATTGATAGGAAGGTGCACTTTAACCTTCGAACCTGTACAAATCAGTTTAAATGTCTATGATTAACCCAAGTGGTTCACTTTCAGCTAACGATACATAACTGCACTTCCAATTGTTGATAGCAAGTAATTGTATTGAGTGTTACAGCAAACAGTAATATTCTGTTCGTTATTTTCTTTATAATTAACATCAAATGAGCAATTTGAGATAGGGAATTAACCACATGCTTTTAAATGAATATTAAATACACTGTTTTATAACACTAATAAAACAATTTTGAAACTACGTTTATCGTACAGATATAAACCTGGGGATATAATCACACAATCTTGAGACTATAAGAAAATATTTTATTAATTCAATATATTACTTTATGTAACTAAGCCATGTAATTTAAACACTTTTTTTCGTGTAAAGTATTTTATGATTGCAAATCAATACGTATTCAAATGTTGCTGACAGTTGTTAATTTAATTCTTGAGGTTTAATTAACTTATAAAACTGTGTAAGTTACAAGACGGGAAGTAATCAAAATATATATATATACCACAATTTCATATTTCCATTTTCAGTTTTAAACATAATCGATGTAAATTTTCTATCGTATCTTCAATGGTAATTGGCTGCAAGACGATGAATTCTAACAATCCATCATTCGTATACAAGAAACGTCTTGTGCATTCCATTTCCACAAAGGAATTTTTAAATAGAATTTCTGATTGTTTTCTTGATGGTTTTTTTGAAAAATTAAATACTTCTTTCAACAAAATACGAAATATCCTTAAGGATAATAATACAAAATGCATTTTAGACTGAATGATGTCTGAATTTCAGAGTTAAAAGATCACCTCATTAGAATTTGAATATGTTGCCATACATTAGATTAGAATTTAAATTCTGTCAGATTATTTTGTTTCAAGTATCATTTCATGAATCAAAATTGTTGA
The DNA here is from genome assembly GCA_000611955.2 of Stegodyphus mimosarum. NCBI lineage: Eukaryota > Metazoa > Arthropoda > Arachnida > Araneae > Eresidae > Stegodyphus > Stegodyphus mimosarum. The sequence continues at coordinate 74,789 of KK113328.1, read as the reverse complement.
AGCTTTGAAGATTTGGATTTTTGAAGATTCAGAATGAAGAACCTGTAGCATTCAGACTATAGCTAGCATTCGTCTACGTTAAAAAAATAAAATTAAATAATAAATGAAATAAAAATAAATGACTATCTGAAATAAAAAAAGAAGAAAACGCATAAAAAATAAAATCTGAAAAGCTTCATCTTTTAACGGTTGCCCGAAAGAGTTTGTTGAGGTTGTTTATCCTCTTGGCTGAACTCGCAATCTACCAGTCTGCGCTTGCACTCATCCCCATCCCCATCACTTTTCTCATCTTGCTAACCCATCTCTTTTCTGTCTTTTTAGATTTTTTTAGAGACGTTCTCTTCGCATTTACATCAAACATTGTTCAATAACAAAATCATGAAGAATTTCAAAGTTTGGAATTCTTAAAGCAGTATTAACAATTGATATACATTTTTATATAGTTTTCACTCTTTTCTCAGGTTATTAAATATCACGTTCTTTGCACTTGCACCATATAAAATGCAATTCCACAGCAAATTCAGAAAATATTTAAACCAGCATGTGGCGACAAAGTTTGAAACTCCCTAAACTCTTCGCATTGCGATTTTCGTTTTGCTGAAGTAGCAACAGCAAAAAGGGTTCGGAATTAAAGAAAATATCAGAATTTCTTTTCAAAAAGGGAACTCGTTATCATTCGTTTTACTCCTGTCGTTAATAACTTTATTTAAAGAAGTTTATATTCACTTATTAATATTATACTCTGCAGTATACTGTTAATACGTTTGTACTTGATCAACGAACCCATAAATTCGCGATCACGTTCATGATTGATTGATTACGATTAGATGTCAACAAATGAGAATGCACAAACAGCATTGGAGAGATAACACTTGCCAAGGTAAGTCTGAAAATTCCTCCTTTTTGGAAAGCTGAGCCCAAAATTTGGTTTCCTCAAATCGGAGCACAATTCTACACCGCTGGAATTACAGCTGATCTAACAAAATATGATTATATAATGAGTTCGACCAAAATAGGGACATCGTCAGAAGTCGCTGATATACTCGTCAAACCATTAGCGGATGGCATTATCCGGCCATTATAAAGAGGTTTATTGAAATTTTTGCCAATTCTGAATCACAGAAAACTCAAAAACTTCTGACTGAATTGGAACTGAGTGACAGGAAACCATCCCAACGTCTCTGCGAAATTCGTAACTTGGTGATGGAGCAGATGCCAGATGAATTTTGAAAACCTTGTTTATGCAATAACTCAATGAGCATAACATTTTCTCTGTAAGCAGCAATGATATTTCCAAACTTTCGGTAATGGCTGACAAGATACGGGAATTAAATCCAATCCAACTCAGTTAGCTCGCCTTTTTCTCCACTATCTGATAAAAATATCACCCAAGATTCACAGAAATAGATGTCAAACCTGGGTAAAGTCAGAGTATACGGTATGCCCTTGGTACGATTTTGAAAATCTTCAGCAAGAAAATGACTCATTATCACATCATCCAAACAAGCATCCAGAATATCGCCATAAGTCACCAAATCCCATGTGTTTCATATACTATGATTAGACTTCAAACTTGGCACTCAACATAGCAGAAGTGAGTACACATAGAGATTCCAATCCACAAAGAAAAGATACAGATCGAATTCAAGAAATCGTTCCAAAAATGACAGTGACCCAAATAAGTGTTATTTTTACCAACGCTATGGCGAGAGAGCTGACAACTACACACCGCCATGCAGATATCATGGTTCGAAACAGAAAAAAGGAATCCCCGGTTTTCAGTGACAATCGAAAGGCAAGGAGTCAAGCTGAATCGTTTATATTAATACGAATTTCACATTTATTTGCCTATTTATTTAGACGTGTAATTAAAATTCCTTTTTATTTCCCCGTGCAATGCAGACGATTTGAAGAGAAAGCTACGTCGAAAAAAAATAAAAAAATAAAAATAGAAGAGCACATGCATTTAATGCTGAATAAATAAATATCTCGTAATTACTGTTGCCATCCAGAAAAATCTAGAAAAATTGAGATTGTTCTATTGATAATAAAAAGCTTATAAAAGCCGATTTGAAACACCTCACCTCAATTGTTGTTGTTTCTGTTGTAGTCGTAGCTGTAAAAAGCGAGCTGCTGTTTGTTTACTTAATGCTGTTATTGACTGTAGCGATTTCGCTGTGAGATAGAATTATTTTATCTCTTTTGAACTGAGTTTTTGCTAAACATTTAAGATATTGTGATATTGTGCGAATATCTGTGAAGTAATATTTCAGTATTTTAATTTATTTCTTGTGGAAAGAATAAATTTTGTTAACTTTTTACGACTTTTGCATTCAATATATAACGAACCCGTACGCACCTAACAATCTTTGGTGTCAGAAGTGGGATTTTTTTAATGCCATTAACTAGAGCAATGGAAGAACAATTAAGGCAATTTATGGCAGCCTTTGCTGCATTTAAAGATGAGATGAAAGATTCTGTTAAAGAAGAGATGAAATCAGTTAAAGAAAAGATGGAAGCTTGTCAAGAAGAGATGAAAACTGGTCAAGCATCTGTTAACCCTTTAACTGCTTAAGACGTCTTTAAACGTTTACAGAGATCGCTCTAAAAATGCTTAAGACGCGTATACACGGAACTGAAATTTTCGAAAAATGATTAAGACGTGTATACACGGAGGCAAGGTGTCCCGATAAATGCTTAAGACGTGCTGAGACGCTACGCGAGGCCTTCTTTCCCCCTGCGTTTCCGCAGGCGGCTGTCATTTGCACAAAGCTCTTAATAGGGTGTGAAATATGTTTGAATAGTGCACTTTACGGAAGAACCCTCTCAGTAAAGACTTATTGTCAGACAGTAAGTGCATATTATTCTGCAAGGTTTTTGAATGATGACAAGTCGTTTTACAACCGTTTGCCTTCAGGTACATTGTAGTAACGAAAGCCCAATCCTCAGTCACTGATTGCATCCCAAAATCTTTAGTAAAAATAGGAAAAATTCAATAATGTAATGAAAAATGCATTTTTAATAGATCATATAATATGTAATTGACTATTTAAACTTCATATTAAAATTTGGTTACAGTTTCTGATTTCACAACAACAATAAAAAGATATATAACGTCAAAATTAACTTTTTGTTCGCCTTCGTATTTCAATTGGAGTTTTTAATGGTATTTTCTTTCTACTTTATGAAAAGACAAAACTGTTTTTTTAGTATGTCTGAGTTTTGGAATTTGTAATTGTGACTGACTGTTTTACTATAAACGCGAACTTACATGTAAAAAATTCTTCGAGGTAGAAATTAAAATATTCAACTCAAGGAATTATATTAAATGGCGTAAATGAATATGCGGAAAAAATTCATGAAGATCAATAGCTTTGTTTAAATAATTTATTAAAATTTGGAATGCAACCGAAATTTTAAAATCTGCATGGTGTATAATTCTCCGCGGTGTCTTGGAACTCTTTTAGAAAAAAATCTATAAGTCTTTTATTCTTATATTTAATGGAATATAAGAGATTTGAAAAAATAAGTGCTTGGAAGTGTTAGATATTTTGCGCCCAAAACATTACAGTTGGAAAGCTGTTTTATTATCAGAAAATAAATTATTTCTTCTCGAATGTCAGTG
>KK113328.1:57645-69468 GCA_000611955.2 Stegodyphus mimosarum | reverse complement strand
TTCTGCAACAGGACTTCAGCCGTAGTGACAGCCTCTTGGTCTGGAATTGGATATGCTTCAGGCCACTTCGTAAAATAATCCATGACAACTAGAATGTATCTGTTGCCATCTTTAGTCCATGCCAGAGGTCCCAGTATATCAAGGGCAATTCGTTCGAAAGGCGCTCCAACGTTGTATCGCTGCAGTCTTCCGCGACAGCGTTCCTTCGGTCCTTTCTTGGCTGCGCAGGCATCGCAAGACCGGCACCATTTCTCAACGTCGTTTTGCGGAACTCCAAAAGAAGCGCTCTCGAACTTTGTTTAATGTCTTCATATAGCCGAAATGCCCTCCTGTTGGGCTGCTGTGTATTTCTTTCAGGACATCAGTATTCGGTTTTGAGGAAGCAGCAGTTGCCATCTTTTATTAGTTCCATCGTCGCTTTCCCACAGTCGATATAAGACTCCATTTCGAAGGTGAAGTGAGTCCCAGAGAGCCCAGTACCTTTTAGTCATAGGCTTTTCACTGAGTTATACCCGGGTCAAATACTTTTCCACGGCAGTTCTCAGGTGTATTTCTGTTTTCCATATCATAGTCTGAAGATTCAGTCCTTTCAGACTTTTCGTGCACAGGAAGATCTGAAACGGTTCGTTCACGACTCTGTAGTTTATTCGCATCGTGTGTGCAGTTCAGCTTGGTAATTTTAGTAGTTGCTACATGATTATTTTCCTCCGTTTCCTGGGAACCAATTCCGAAGTTTGCACCAGGGTCATGAATACAATCCGATTCTTTACAAACAGAAGTATCCTAGTTTAGAATCGAGTCCATGCCTACACAATCTTCATTACAAGACACACATACAGTTTGCACTCGGCGCGTTTTCGAGAGGTCCAGGTTCGAGAACCGGTGAGGGCATTGCTCAGTTTTCACGTCTCTTGTCTCAAAAATCCTAATGACTCTACAGTGGCGCCCGAACTAAAAGGTAGTGGATGATGATTCTTTACCACCAGGATTTGGCGACTGGGTCCCCTAATCCCAAGTGGCCCTTTGAATGAGGCACTATATAAGGTATTTTCTTGCTCTTTTCCGCATGCCTTCGTGGTTTAACGGTAACACGCTCTGCGCGTATTCGAGAAGTTGAATTTCGAGTCCCAGCGAGGGTATTGTTCCTTTTTCGCGTCTCCTGTCTCAAAAATCCTAATGACTCTATGTACTTACTCTTGGAAGGTTGTCTTGTATACGTCGAAATAATTAAAGCAAAGCTATGAGAAGGATTTTAGTTAATGTATGTACTTAACTGCTCTCATTAAGAGGAAAATCAGTCCCAAACCATCCGAGCAATCTTTCATATTATGCTACATTTGTTTTTTTATATATTTTACTAAGGAAGAAATTTCTCGTATTAGCGGGATAAAAAGACATTGAATGCTGTATAAAGTAATCCCTGTTTTCTCAGTTATTTGGGAAAGACGGACCATTTTTCAATGGATGAAGAAATAATTAATTTATAGTCATCATATAGATGAATGTTGAATGACGCCCGAAAACTTTCACAGTGAGCTAAACACAACTGAATTATTAATTAAAAACTTTACCTAACAGCAAAGATATATAAGCATGTATTTAAGCAAAATGCACGATTAAGAATAAAAAAAGCAAATAAAGTGACAATTCTAAAATTAATTTTCCAGAAATAAAAGAAAGTGAGCCCACCTGGAGACAAATGCATACAACCACTAGGTACCAGTAATTTAGTCCGGTTCGAATTTCATGACTGACTGCATGGCATTTTCATTGTTTTTCCTCGTGTACAGCGTGAATCAGTTTAAATCCTTTAAGTCCTTCATAAAATCACTTCTTTCTTCAGGCAAATATCTCTCACCTTCTTTGCCACTCCGTGAAATGTAAGATCTTTTACTTATCTTCCATGCACACGTAGAAGGAACAGCTTCTTAGAGCGTTGTCATTCAGTAAAAACATCAGCTCTTTAATTAATTCTTCACATTTAATCAATTTACTATTGATTAAACAATTGAGCGATTTAAAGTTAATAAAAGCAATTCTTATAATATAAATATTCATTTAACTTTCTCGACAATGTCGGTATAAATTAAAATTATATATAGCTCATAACTTTAACAGCTTTGTTGTAATTTATAAAAGATAGGCGTTGTCACTGTATAAAGTAATAGATATTTAATTGGTACGCGGTTCTTGGTGCGAGGAAAAAATGTCAGGACCGGAATATTAGTATGTATGCATGTAAGTATCGATTTGTTCATGTATATATGCATATATGTACGTACGAATGTATGTGTGTATACATATACACAGATACTCACATACGTACATTTTTGAATCCAATCCCGATAACAGAACAGTACTATTTAATTTACCTACTAGGTGACATTTCTGTGTTCATAGTTAGTTCTCTTTCATCACATTCTTACTTTTTATACTTTAAATTTGCGAGATTATAAGTTAAAGTAAAAATGTAGCTTAGTGTGAGAAAATTATGTCAGGTTATAGAATAAATTTATTGACATGTTCCTTTCTTATATCTATTATCGTACAAATGTACGTTTCAATATCAGAAAATTTTTATTGAAATGAAAAAAATTTTGCATTTATTATGCAGTTATTATTATTACTACCAGAGAATAAAGTTTTTTTCTTGCTTAATTGATAATCACGACTGAATTTTATGAGCAGTCCTAAGCTATACCAGAATTTCCCGCTTTCTTTTTACCTGGAATAGATTGACATCTTAAGTGCTTCAAGAAAGCGCCTTTATAGTACAGGAACACATACCAGGTATTTCCACCCCGTTTTGGGCTGTTTTAATGGTTCTAAACCATTAAAATAGCTTCTGGGGTGTCTTACCTTTTGTTAACATCGCGGATTCGTTTCCTGGGAAGAATCCTTGGAAGGACGAAGGGGAGGGGGAAGGGTGATATATTTTTTTTGAATGCGAAAGTATTTTAGTGCATTGCTTGATTATACAATATTTCTAGTTCTGTTTCTCCTACCTTCCTCACACCATGCGTACGCAATTGAAACTGACGTATTTAAATAAAAAGAAATTTAGTACCTTTTGAAACAACTAACTGCGAAAATTTACAACGATCGTCATTTAAAATGTCAGTTAGTTACAAATATAAAAAAAAATCTATATAATATGCGAATACACCTTTGGCAACCGAAATATAAAATGGGAAAAGATGCTATTTTTTCATTTGTTAGATTTATCAGTTTTTAATTGCCTTTCTGCTTTTTAAGCAAAGTTATCGAAAAAACATAATGCACTAAAAAGAGTCATGTTAACTTTAACTCAGGAGATATTATAAAGAACCCAAAAAATACCGAATACAAGAATTTCACTATAAAAGCCATAAAAAAAGGTCACGAATTTAATGGATGTATTTCCTTAAATTCAGTGTAGATTTCTGAATTCCATTAACTCAGACAGTAAAAATGCCATCAGATACAGAATAATGTTAAAGATCTACATTTTTTGTACTGTTGCTACTAATAAAAATAATAATCTATCAATAATTAAAAATAGGGGAAAACGCATATTTACAGCACTGTTTTCACTATACGTCGCTATTATGACCTTCGCCTAATGTCCTGGTCAAGCAGGAGTGTAAATGGGTATTTACTCATTCACGGTGTACACGGCAGCGTGTACAACACAATATACATATAGCGACAACATATAGCGACAGACTAGCTCTCTTCCTTAGCCCTGAAAACAAAGTGTCCAAAACCAATGCACGGCAATCACTTTCCCTTCATCTTAAAAGCTATAATTACACACTACAAGATCCTTCTATCACCCTCTCCTATACAGAGCAAAGCATTTCCAGATAGTTTACCGATTTCCAAATATTAACATTTCAACATCTATAAACGTTGAAATATAATATGTTTTCTTAAGATAAACATAGCTGTTCTCCTGTGTGATAGATAAACTTTTACAAGTGATATACTGATGATTGTTGATTACAAATCAGTTAGAAATTTTCATCTTTTACAAGTTAACGTTCAATAAAAAAGAAATAACCATTTCAAATTTTGGAAAGCTAATTGTAATTTTTCTCATGACGGGCTTCGAATAACAAAATATTTTAATTCAAAACAAAAGTGCTTACCCAGATATAAGTAATGATAATCGTAAAAAAGTTTCAGTTTGTTCACATAATTCTAAAAACATTCAAATTCGTAACAGTTTTACAATGTTAAGTAGATATATTTTGGGGCTGTGGCTTTCATTGAAAGGATAATGCAAAGTAAATCAGGCGCAGTAAACCATTTTTAACAGCATATCTTCTGTAAACGATCAGGAAAGATTTTAGGAAAAGTTGTACGAAAACATTTATGCTTACGAAAGAATAAGATTTAAAAGTAAATGTAATGCACCTATTTTCAATTGTTTTTTCCATTACAGGTTCAAATACTATGCTAGCATTAAAAGTATAAAACAGAGAGCTAAAAAAAATTCGAAACCCTACAACCTTTGTGAGAAAAATAGATTTTTTAAGACAGAAAATAGTAATTATCTGTTCAAGAAAAATGTAAAAGCAGTTACTTTCAAAATTATCTCATGGGAATAGTATTTAGCATTTTTTATAAAACTATAATAATTGCCCAACCAGCAACTTTTATCTACATTTTTTTTGTTGTTGTTTAGCAATAACTTCTTCACACGCAGATATTTGTGAGCAATTTCTATTCATGCACTTAATTGCTTTGAGAGGAACTATGTTTCTTAGTTTTTCTAACATAAGGATCGCATTGGACAGCACTTTTCTTAGAAACAAAGATATAAAATGTAGTAGTGAAAAGAGATAATAAAGATCATAAAAACTAAACGTTTAATGAAATTTGCTAATTACGTAAGTTTTAGAAATGCATTAGAAAAATAAGAATATCAAGTATTTAAACTGTGTGAAAAATAATACATAAGGGGAATTATTTGCCGAAAATCCTTTGAAGAAAAAAGGGAGACCAGTGACAGAGCGGTAATGTCGCTGAACCCTGGCAGTTCGAACCAGGCTCGAAGCCCAGCAAACAGGCTGGCTGCAAGGGCGTTTTCTAAGTTTTTCCTGTGTAACGAGGATATGGAGCAGTTTTTTTTAGAAAGCCGTTCACAAAGGCATCCCGTTTTGTGTACTTTTCCATAGTAAAAGAAAAATGCAATATAAGAAAAAATTGCTTGGGAATACGTGGAGATTATTTTAAAGAACAAACATTTTTGCTATGATTTTCATGAAATTTATAAGACAATAGAAGGAATTAACCTTTTTTATTAATATCGGAATAGGTAATTATTTTCTCACCTATTTTATATTTAAAAAAAATTTATTTCTTTCCTTCGTCGTGCTTGCTAAAGTTGCTAATAACCTTGCCCTTGTTCTAAAATCGGTAGGAACTGAAGGTTTTCGATGTTTAACATTTCATCTGTTTAATCATGGTATTTTAATCTCATGAATGAACTCAGCCCTGGCCAGCGATGTATCTATTCTTTCATACGAGTGTAAAAGCAACATTCATAATATTACGAATAAATAAATCAATTTTAGAAGCAAAAGATTTTGCTGTACTCTTATCTATTGTTTAAACACGTGGAAGAAATGTTAATATTTTCATCTAGCAATAAATCCCGTCCACTACCAATAAAAAAATTCGAGAGCATGTTTTTATTACTCTTCCATGCATAAGACGTTTTATTTATCTTTGATATTATTAAAAAATTGTTGCTCAATACAGCAAAAGTAAATAATTCAGAAAGCCATTTTATCTGGATTTCCTAGCAACATTCCTCAATAAGTGTTTCTTCGTACCATGAGTGTCATAAATAAAATAGGTTTCTAATGATAATGGTCAGTTGCAAAATTCCTACCTTTCACTTTTATGTATGTTATCGTCTTCCCTTTCTCCGCAAAAAAAACCAGCTGACTACTATTTTAAAATAATATATAGATTGAAAAGCGGTCATATCTACTCCTTTTTTTAAAATTTTGATTAAACTGTAGTAGACTTTTTAACTAATTTGATGCTTTTCTCCTTATAACAGTTTTACCATAAAGAAGTACAAAAACAATCGCTGGATTTCACAAAATTGGAATACTTTTTGATTTAAGTTTTAATTTTATTTGGTTTTATGAGCGAACAGAGTATATTTAATTTTATGAATTGGTAAGATAGGCTGCGCTATTACTTAAAAGAAGAAGGAAGTAAAAGCTTAAATTTTATTAGCATTATTTTTTAAATTTGAGTTGTAAACTTTGATTTGAAACATCGGGCGACAATCTGATGTTTTCAAACTATAAATACTTTATTTTTTTCTTTTATTTTTTTAAAGTCTTGTTAGCGATATGAGGTGTAAAGTATTCACTTCCTCGACCACAATTGTCATGAATGTTTGATTTTTAATAATTATTCCCTTCGTCCCTGGTGTAAATCCATAGTAAAAACTGCGACAAATCTCGTTCACTCTTCTTTTCCTCCTTGTCTGCTGCTCTTCTTAATTAGCTTGAAATACACTAAATTATTTCCTTCATTAATGTGAGATATACGCACGTGCTATATTTAATACAATCATAATATGCTCTAAATTTATACACAAAAAAATCACTCATATTTTAAAGGACAATTTTAATACTACAGAATTAAATTTATTAGTTCAAGTACTCATTCCGCTAGACGATAAATATTTTTACTCTCATTCTATTTAAAATACTGCATGAAAGAAATGCACAAATTATGGATTTTCGACAGTGAATATACTTTTTTCATAGCATTACGCAAATAAATTACTATGAGATGATTCGTCTCAATGCTTGTTTCCGTTTAAAATTGGAAAATATTTGTTTTAGAAATTAAATCTAATAAAGATATCATTGCTGAACCACATTTAAATGATATCAGTTTTGTGAATAATGGGCATGCTATTTTGTAGAGCTTTACGGATATAATTAAGCTTTTACTTCCTTCTTCTTTTAAGTAATAGCGCAGCCTATCTTACCAATTCATAAAATTAAATATACTCTGTTTACTCATAAAACCAAATAAAATTTAAACTAAAATCAAAAAGTATTTCAATTTTGAGAAATCCAGCGATTGTTTCTGTACTTCTTTATGGTAAAACTGTTATAAGGAGAGAAACATCAAAGTAGTTAAAAAGTCTAATGCAGTTTAATCAAAATTTAAGAAAAAGGAATAGATATGATCGCTTTTCAATCTATATATTATTATAAAATAATAGTCAGCTGGTTTTTTTTTGCGGAGAGATGGAAGGCGATAACATACATAAAAGTTAAAGGTAGGAATTTTGCAACTGACCATTATCATAAGATATTAGAAACATATTTTATTAATGACACTCATGGTACAAAGAAACATTTACTGAAAAATGTTGCTATGAAATCCAGATAAAATAGCTCTCCGAATTATTTACTTTTGCTGTACTGAGCAACGATTTTTTAATAATAGCAAAGATAAATAAAACGTCTTATACATCGCAGAGTAATAAAAATATGCTCTCGAATTTTTTTATTATCAATGGACAGGATTTATCGCTAGGTGAAAATACTAACATTTCTTCCAGGTGTTTAAACAATCGATAACAGTACAGCAAAATCTTTTGCTTCTAAAATGAATTAGTTTATTCTTAATATTATGAATGTGGCTGTTACTCTCCTATGAAAGAATACATCACTGGCCAGAGCTGAGTTCATTCTTGAGATTAAAACACAATGATTAAACAGATAAAAAATTCAACATCGAAAACCTTCAGTTCCTCCCGATTTTAGAACAAGGGCAAGCTTATTAGCAACTTCAGCAAGCACGATGAAGGAAAGAAATCAATTTTTTTTAAATATAAAATAGGTGAGAAAATAGCCATTGCGATATTAATAAAAAAGGTTAATTCCTTCTATTGTCTTATAATTTTTATGAAAACCATAGCAAAAATGTTTGTTCTTTAAAATAATCTCCACACATTCACAAACAATTTTTTTCTTACATTGCATTTTTCTTTTGCTATGGAAAAGTACACAAAAGAGGGATGCCTTTGTGAAGGACTTTCTAAAGAAAACTGCCCCGTATCCTCGTTACACATAGGAAAACCAAGACAACGCCCCTGCAGCAGCCTGTTTGCTGGGATTCGAGCCCGGTTCGAACTACCAGGGTTCAGCGACATTACCGCTCTGTCACTGGTCTGCCTTTTTCTTTCAAAGAATTTTTGGGAAATAATTCCCCTTACGTATTATTTTTCACAGAGTTTAAATACTTGATATTCTTATTTTTCTAATGCATTTCTAAAACTTACGTAATTAGCAAATTTCATTAAACGTTTAGTTTTTATGATCGTTATTATCTCTTTTCACTACTACATTTTATATCTTTGTTTCTAAGAAAAGTGCTGTCCAAGGCGATCCTTATGTTAAAAAAACTAAGACACATAGTTCCTCTCAAAGCAATTAAGGGATGGGCATATTTTGATGAATATAAAAAAAAGAATAAAGGAAATCTGCAAAAGATCACTGCTAAAAATAATTATTTTGTAAAGAAAGTCAATATTTATTAAATGATAACATGCGCAGAAATTGCTCACAAATATCTGTGTGTGATGAAGTTATTGTTAGACAACAAGAAAATGTAGATAAAAGTTGCTAGTTGGGCAATTATTATAGTTTTATACAAAATGCTAAATATTATTCTCATGACATAATTTTGAAAGTCACTGCTTTTACATTTCTCTTCAACAGATAATTACTATTTTCTGTCTTAAAATATCTATTTTTCTCACAAAGGTTGTAGGGTTTCGAATTTTTTTTAGCTCTCTGTTTTATACTTTGAATGCTAGCATAGTGTTTGAACCTGTAATAGAAAAAAATTGAAAATAGGTGCATTAAATTTACTTTTCAATCGTATTCTTTCGTAAGCATAAATGTTTTCGTACAACCTTTCCTAAAATCTTTCCTGATCATTTACAGAAGCTATGCTGTTAAAAATGGTTTACTGCGCCCGATTTACTTTGCATTATCCTTTCAATGAAAGCCACAGCCCCAAAATATATCTACTTAACATTTTAAAACTGTTACGAATTTGAATGTTTTTAGAATTATGTGAATAAACTGAAACTCTTTTACGAATATCATACTTATATCTGGGTAAGCACTTTTGTTTTGAATGAAAATATTTTGTAAAAGCCACGAGTATGACATTTTTTGAGAGTTTACTTTTTAAAATTCGAAGCCTGTCATGAGAAAAATTACAATTAGCTTTCGAAAATTGCAAATGGTTATTTCTTTTTTATTAAATGTTAACTTGTAAAAGATGAAAGTATCTAACTGATTTGTAATCAACCATCATCAGTATATCACTTGTAAAAGATTATCTATCACACATGAGAACAGCTATTGTTTATCTTATAAAACATATTATATTTCAACGTTTATAGATGTCGAAGTGGTAATATTTGGAATTCGGAAAACTATCTGGAAATGCTTCTCTCTGTATAGCAGTGGGTGACGGAAGGATCTTGTAGTGTGTAATTGTAGCTTTTAAGAGGAAGGGAAAGCGCCATCCCTCCATTGGCTTTGGACATTGTTTGTTTTTAGGGCTAAGGAAGTGAGTTAGTCTGTCGCTTTATGTATATTGTGTTGTACACGCTGCCGTTATTCTTATTTCATACACCGTGAATGAGTGATTACCCGTTTACACTCCTGCTTGACCGGGTCATGAGAGCGACGTATAGTGAGAACAGAGCTGTAAATATGCGTTTTCCCCTATTTTTAATTATTGATAGATTATTATTTTTATTAGTAGCAGCAGTACAAAAAATGTAGATCTTTAACATTATACATTATCTGAAGGCATTTTTACTGTCTGAATTAATGGAAAATACTGGACAATGCAGAAATCTACACTGAATTAAAGGAAATACATCCAATCCATTCGTGACTTTTTTTATGGCTTCTATAGCGAAATTCTAGTATTCAGTATTTTTTCGGTTCTTTATAATATCTCCTGAATTAAAGTAACATGGCTCTTTTTTGTGCATTATGTTTTTTCGATAATTTTATATAAAAAGCAGAAAGGCAATTTAAAACTGATAAATCTAACAAAAGAAAAAATAGTCTCTTTTCCCATTTCAAAGTTCGGTTGCCAAACGTGTATTCGTATATTATATTTTTTTATATATTTGTAACTAACTGCCTTTTTAAATGAGGATCGTTGTAAATTTCCGCACTTAGCTGTTTCATAAGCTAATAAATTTCTTTTTATTCAAATACGCCAGTTTCAATTGCGTAGGAATGGTGTGAGGAAAGTAGGAGAAACAGAACTAGAAATATTGTACAATCAAGCAATGCAATAAAATACTTTCGCATTCAAAAAAAAAATCTCCGTTTTCCCCCTCCCCTTCGTCCGTCAAAGGAGTCTTCCCAGGAAACGGATCCGTGATGTTAACAAAAGGTAAGACACCCCAGAAGCTATTTTAATGGTTAGAACACAGCCAACTCTATAATGGCCTTGAAGCGCAAAAGTCACGTGATCCAGATGGTGGATGTGTTCGAGGTTCTTTGTTTATGGTAGTGTGTGGACACGAACCTGTGCTCGTGAACTTTGTGGATATATATTTTGCCAATAGGTTTATGTAAGTAGATTATTTTGCTATTCTAAGTGATTTAAAATAACGTAAGCTTTAGGGTAAATAATAGTTTTATCTATATTTCGTTTTATATATTTTTAATTTTTTGATTTATTTGGGAAAATATGTAGCTGTTTTCAAGGCCTATGCAAGTGTTTCGTTTTAACAGCAAATGTATTTACTCTACTTTGAACATTTTGAGTAGTATTGTTTTGACTATTTGTTTGGAAATCAGGAATTGATTATTTGTTTCTAATAACATATTTGAATACAGAATGCCTCGACATTGCAGTGTATTTGGTTGCAAATCCAATTACGACAAAAATGAGAATGTCACTACTTATTCTTTACCCAAATCACCTAAAAGAAGAGCTGAGTGGTTAAGGAAAATTCCGAGAGATTTAAGCAAATTAAAAAACCCCGTAATTTGTATAAAGCATTTTGATGAATCACAGATAATAAGAAAGGACTGTGTAATCTATAAAAATGAATATAAAGAATATGACAGAAAAATCCCTGGACTCATTCAAGGCGCTGTGCCATGTATATTCGAAAATGCTCCCTCGTATTTAAGTACAAATAAATCCAAACCTCGCAGACTTGTTGATGTAGAAGAAGAAAATTATAAGAAAGCCGTTCAGGAAAGTTTACTTCAGCAGAAAGCTGATTTAGAAAAAAGTGCATTAAAATGTCCTCAAGATGTAGTCAATTACTTTCGGGAAAACATTTGTAAATATAAAAATAAATGGTTTTGCTTAGATGACGATGATGATGATATAGTTCGCTTAGATACATTTCTTATATCAGGAAAGCAATTGGGTATTTTATATAAGTTATCTTGCATCCAGTTAGGTAGAATTAACTTTAATTTAACAGATTCTTGCAATTGTGGAATGACTTTGCAAACCCGATTAGAAAATATCTGTTTGATAACTTGTAAAATAATGTTAAATAATTATACAAAGTATAAAAATGACAAAATTAATATAAAATGTTCATATAAAAAAGTTAAAAAATTTACCAGTTAATTTCAGTTAATAAGTCACAACTGTTTATTTTTAGGTGTGCTTCTGCATAGATGATGTATGATGTGTAGGATGTGTGTATATGGTACAGCTCCAAGTTTTATTAATCTATTTTTGATAGTGGAATAGGCCTGTAATTTGGGGACACCACTGTAAAAAAAA
>KK113328.1:37355-56159 GCA_000611955.2 Stegodyphus mimosarum | reverse complement strand
AAAAAAAACGAGCCTAATCACTTACCTCTTGGGTGGTTTGGAAAAAGTGATACAACATAAAATTGGAGCTGGCACAAAGAGAAGGTTGTCCTTTTTATGAATGTAATTAGCATTTAATTTTCCGAAATTTTCTTGAAGATTTATTTATAGCATAACATGCAAGTAAGTTTATCTTTATACACAAATGTCCTAGCATTTAAGGAATTTTTAATTCATTTCCCTGTTTTTACAAAATTGTGATATCCAAGTTTTTATTAGTGAATGAAGTGATGAGAGATGACTATGAATATTTGCCTTCTAAAAATTTATATAGCTGATGCGATGGTAGCGGCATGGATTTTTACAAAATATTCTGCCCTTAATATTAATTTTAGTATTAATAAAATCTAAATAAAATTTACATCTATAAATCTATTGAATTTTTCCCCTTTTGTGGATTTTATATTATTTTGGGAACAAATTTGATTTAGATTACATAAATGGATTCCATTTTTATTAAAATTGCAGAAATAAAGTTTGTATGTGGTGATTCTCAATGATATTTTTAGTTACATAGACAAAGTATAATTGTTTTAAAAATTATTGAAGATATGCATTTTACCGCCTGTGAAACTATTACACTATGAAAAATTTAATGCAAGTCATGCGAGCTACTCACGTTTAATTTTACTTATATTTATATTAAGAGAAAACTATTATTTTCGGCAAGTTAAACTTCGCGATTATAGTCATAGGTCATTATTCTTTGAAGAGGAAAAGATCGACTATTTTGATCACGTGACCTTCCGAAACCGATTTCGCTTCAAGGCCATGATAGAGTTGTTTAGAACCATTAAAGTCGCCCATAACGGGGTGGAAATACCTGGTATGTGTTCGTATACTATAAAGGCGCTTTCTTGAAGCCCTTAAGATGTCAATCTATTCCAGGTAAAAAGAAAGCGGGAAATTCTGGTATAGCTTAGGACTGCTCATAAAATTCAGTCGTGATCATCAATTAACCAAGAAAAAAACTTTTTTCTCTGGTAGTAATAATAATAACTGCATAATAAATGCAAAACGTTTTTCATTTCAACAACTATTTTCTGGAAACGTACATTTGTACGATAATAGATATAAAAAAGGAACATGTTAATAAATTTATTCTATGACCTGACATATTTTTCTCACAATAACCTTCATTTTTACTTTAACTTATAATCTCGCAAATTTAAAGTATAAAAAGTAAGAATTTGATGAAAGAGAACTAACTATGAACACAGAAATGTCACCTAGTAGGTAAATTAAATGGTCCTGTTCTGTTATCGGGATTGGATTCAGAAATATACATATGTGAGTATCTGTGTATATGTATACACACACATACATTCGTACGTACATATATGCATATATACATGAACGCATCGATACTTACATGCATACATACTAATATTTCTGAATCCGTTCCTCGGACCCAGAACCGCGCACCAATTAAATATCTATTACTTCATGCAGTGACAACTCCTATCTTTTATAAATTACAACGAAGTTGTTGTCTTTTATAAATTACAACGAAGTTATGAGCTATATATAGTATTAATTTATGCCGACATCTTGGAAAAAGTTAAATGAAGATTTATATTATAAGAAGTGCTTTAACTTTAAATCGCTCCATTGTTTAAGCAATAGTAAATTGATTAAATGTGAAAAATTAATTAAAGAACTTATGCTTTTACTGAATGACAACGCTCTAAGAAGCTGTTCTTTCTGCGTGAAGATAAATGAAAGATTTTACATTTCACGGAGTGGCAACTCTCCAGCTTTTTGATTCTTTACTCATCCTTCAATTTTTTGAAGCACATTAATGTCTACAAATTTTGCTTTTCTAATACAGGATTTTATTCGTTAAGTTAAAAAAATGCATCTCCTTTGAAGTACAATAATAATAACAGACGTGAACAAATAATTTGCAAGCAAAATATATGCTAGCTCAATTCTCAGTTTTAACTGATTGTGGCAAAGAAGGTGAGAGATATTTGCCTGAAGAAAGAGGTGATTTTATGAAGGACTTAAAGGATTTAAACTGGTTCAGGCTGTACACGAGGAAAAACAAAAAAAATGCCATGCAGTCAGTCTTCAAATTCGATCCGGACTAAATTACTGGTGCCCAGCGGTTGTATCCGTTTGTCTACAGGTGGGCTCACTTTCCTTTATTTCTGGAAAATTAATTTTAAAATCGTCACTTTACTTGCATATTTTATACTTAATCGTGCATTTTGTGTAAATATGTGCTTATATATCGTTGCTGTTAGGTAAAGTTTTTCAATAATAATTCAGTTATGTTTAGCTCACTGTGAAAATTTTCGGGCGTCATTCAACATTCATCTATATGATGACTATAAATTAAGTACTTCTTCATCCATTTTAAAATGATCCGTGTTTCCCAAATAACTGAGAAAACAGGGATTACTTTATACACTATTCCATGTCTTTTATCCCGCTAATACGAGAAACTTCTTTCTTAGTAAAACATATAAAAAATTTGTCGTTGAGTATTGAAGATTACTCGGATGGTTTGGGATTGATTTTCCTCTTAGTGAAAGCAGTTAAGTACATACATTAACTAAAATCCTTCTCATAGCTTAGCTTTAATTATTTCGACGTATACAAGACTACCTTACGTAGGTACGTAAGTACGTAAGTACGTAGAGTGATTAGGATTTTTGAGATAGGAGCCGTGAAAAAGGAGCAATACCCTCGCTGGGACTCGAAATTGAACTTCTCGAATACGCGCAGAGTGTGCTACAGTGAAACCACGAAGGCATGCAGAAAAGAACAAGAAAATACCTTATATACTCCCTCATTCAAAGGGCCACTAGGGATTAGGGGACTCAGTCGTCATATCCTGGTGGTAAAGAATCATCATCCACCACCTTTTAGTTCGGGCGCCACTGTAGAGTCATTAGGATTTTTGAGACAAGAGACGTGAAAACTGAGCAATGCCCTCACCGGTTCTCAAACCTGGACCTCTCGAAAACGCGCCGAGTGTGCTACCGTGACACCACAAAGGCATGCAGAAAGGAGGCAGAAAATACCTTATAAGTATGTCTTCGCGAAGGATTTCGTAAAGGAAACTGACTCGTATCCACGTTACACTTGAGGAAAAACCAAAAACAGCTCCTTCTCTGGAATTAGAACCCATCTAAATCTACCAGTGTTCAGCGATTTAGCCACTCAACCGCTGGTGGCGTTTATTAGCATTTGTCTCAAGAGACTTTGTAAAATAATTGCGTAGATACAGTTATTAGGTAATAACGAATTAATATATTAATTAAGTTCTGAATATAAAGAAAAACTTTCATTCAATTTATCGCTATCAGTCCTGACATTTGGAGAGGAAATAATTTATTTTCTGATAATAAAACATCTTTTCAACTGTAATATTTTGGGCGCAAAATATCTAACACTTCCAAGCACTTATTTTTTCAAATTTCTTACATTCTATTAAATATAAGAATAAAAGACTTATAGATTTCTTTCTAGAAGAGTTCCAAGACACGGCGGAAAATTTCACACAATGCAGATTTTAAAATTTCGGTTGCATTCCAAACTTTAATAAATTATTTAAACAAAGCTTGATCTTCATGAATTTTTTCGGCATATTCATTTACTCGATTTAATATAATTTCTTGAGTTGAATATTTAATTTCTGCCTCGAAGAATTTTTTACATGTAAGTTCGCGTTTATAATAAAACAGTCAATCACAATTACAAATTCCAAAACTCAGGCATACTAAAAATACAGTGTTGTCTTTTCATAAAGTAGAAAGAAAATACCATTAAAAACTCCATTTGAAATACGAAGGCAAACAAAAAGTTAATTTTGACATTATATCTTTTTCTTGTTGTTGAGAAATCAGAAACTGTAACCAACTTTTAACACGAAGATCAAATAGTCAATTTTATATTATATGATTTGTTAAAAATGCATTTTTCATTACATTTCTGAATTTTTCCTATTTTTGCTAAAGATTTTGGGATGTAATCAGCGACTGAGGATTGGGCTTTCATTACTACAATGTACCAGAAGGCACACAGTTGTAAAACTATTTGTCATCATTCAAAAACCTTGCAGAATACTATACACTTGCTGTCTGACAATAAGCCTTTACTCAGAGGGCTCTTCCGTAAAATGCGCTATTCAAACAGATTTCACACCCTATTAAGAGCTTTGTGCAAACGACAGCTGCCTGCGGAAACTCAGGGGGAAAGAAGACCTCGCGTAGCGTCGCAACGCGTCTTAAGCATTTATCGGGACACCTTGCCTCCGTGTATACACGTCTTAATCATTTTTCGAGAAATTTCAGTTCCGTGTATACGCGTCTTAAGCATTTTTAGAACGATCTCTAAAAACGTTAAAGACGTCTTAAGCAGTTAAAGGGTTAAACGGTTATTTAATTAATACATTTTGCTTTATGTTAAATTATTGTTTATGGCCTATTGCGGAAATTTAAAGTTTAATGAAAACATCAATTTCTTTTTCAGTTAATTACAAAAATGTATAGAAAACTTAAAGTTGGCTATGGTGTTTTCAGACATCGTAAGCTTCGATACGAGTCTGATGCGAGTTCGAGTCAGACTCTGACTGCCGTACCAAAGCTCCCAGATTCGAATCTCGAAGAAGGCTTATGTGTTTGTAAATGTAAGCTGTTTGCGCGGCATGAGGGCACTCAAAATATGCTGCAAGCTGAAAGTTCTCTCGAGAAGCGGATGGTAAGAAAATAGGATTGGGAAACCTCAGACTCGCCCTCCGGAGTGCTCGCCCTCAAAGCTGGGGCGGAACTGAGCTAAAGTGGTATTGTCACCTTTTATTGCCTATTCATTTCTGTTGCCGTTCCGTCGGAGCTTCATAAGGCTGTTGCACATTCAATTTTAGAAACTAAGCTCTGTGCATAGGTGATCGTGGTGATACAGTGACATATTGGGACTACTTAATTACAGCCTGCAATTAAAATTTAAATTTACCTGCAAACATTAGCTAATTATACTTGCTTCGTTATATTGTAAACGACAGTTTGTAAACTGAACTTTTTTGAATCAATAAAGATTTGATTCAAAATTTCTTTTTCCATTTTCAGTTTTAGAATTAATTGCTTCATACTAATATTTTTGTGTTATTTCTCTTATATTTTAATTGCTTTCGCAATCGTTAACACAATTTATGATGATAGCGATAAAATATATTTAAGAAGATGGTGGTAGATGCATTGAAAAAATTTTATGCCTTTTATTTCATTGATCTTCTGTTTATAAATGTAGTAATTATAATTAAAAATTCGTAAGTAAATTTTCCATTTAATGTATTTTTCGATCATTTAATGTATAATGCGAATTCATCTCCCTGCAGTAATTGAAGAGAAAGTTGCTACTATAACAGTTAATTGGTTGAAGTATGCAAAGCAACGTAAAGAAAGAAATGAGATGTAAGTATGAAAATAAATTCAAATTGAATATTCATTCTGGGTGCTAGAATTTCCTTATGCATATGAATTTTATGTACCTTTTTGTACAGAAGCTGTCTTGAAATCTTAGAATCTAAAAACTTAAAGTTTATATTTGTTTTTACTAAATTATAAGTATTATAAATTCTTATATTTGAAACTGTCTAAGTTTCCTCTAACAGTAAATCAAGCGATCATAGAACTATTTAATACTTATTTAAAAGTTTGGAGTTTCTATCAATTTTAAAGTAATTTAAAATTTAATAAATTGTTTTAAAACTCTTGTACAGTCACTGCTCATCTCAATGCATATAATAGCATCAGATATTTTCTAACAATAATACATATTTTGTTTAATTTCAGGAAGCTGAAAGAAGCATTGTAACCGTATATTGTGAATATATGAGTCATATTATAAAATTTAATGATGGCCATTTGAAAAACTTATTGTATTGTTACGTGCGGACGGGTTCGTTATGGATTGAATGCACAAGTCGTTAAAAAGTTAACAAAAATTTATTCTTTCCGCAAGAAATAAATCAAAATGCTGAAATATTTCTTCAGCGATATTCGCACAATATCGCAATATCTCAAATGTTTAACAAAACTCAAATCAAAACAGATAAACTAATTCTATCTCACAGCGAAATCGCTACTGCATTAAGTAAACAAACAGCAGTTCGCTTTTTACAGCTGCAACAACAACAACAACAGCAACAACTGAGATGAGGTGTTTCAATTCGGCTTTTATAAGCTTTTTAATTATCAGTAGAACAATCTCGATTTTTCTCGATGGCAACAGTAATTACGAGATATTTATTTATTCAGCATTAAATGGATGCGCTCTTTTATTTATTTATTCATTTATTTATTTATTTGACGTAGCTTTCTCTTCAAAAATCGTCTGCGTTACACGGGAAATATAAAGAAATTTTTTTAATTACAATTTTAAATAAATAGCCAAATAAATATGAAATCTGTAACAATGCCCCTTCCCAAGGACTGCACGTCCCGGGCAGTACAATCCCTGGACAGGAAGCCAAACTTACAACTAAGGCATCAGTGCTATAATGAACATTACTTTATAGTAACAAAATAAACAATAATTGCAATAAGTAACTTTCAGCAAATTAAATTCTATCCAACGCTAAATACAATTCAAATACTATCAAATACTAAGTACAAATACGATCGAATACAAATGCTATCAAATACAGATACTTGTCAAATACTTATACTTAACAAATACAAATCAAATACTAAATACAAATAGGACCATGGTCTTATACTATTTACAATTATATATACTACGTACTACGGCCATAGTAATGAACTAACCTGTCGACTTTAAATTTAGAGTTCGATGACTTACGGATCCGAACCACGACGTCGTTCAGCCTGTTTCGGACTGTATAAAGACTATCCCAAGGTGATTGTAGTTTCGGAGAAAGTCCTTTTCTGCGAGTCGGATTCCATAACCACACCTTGTCTCCTTCGTTGAAGCGATGGCCAGTAGCTCTCGTTTTATAGCGGGTCTTCGTCTTCTTCGTCTCCAAGTTTTCTCGCTTTCGTGCAGAACGGTGCTTAACTTCAAACCAGGCCTGGACATCTTGGATGTATTCCTCAAGCGATGAAGGCGCATCTGTAGGGCGGCCAAATAAGAAATCACTAGGCAGACGAAGATCATGACCGATGAGCATCTGGGATGGAGAATTGCTGGTAGTCTTGGGTTTCTCTTTGACCCTAGTATGATTTCGGTAGCTTTCTGAGCAGGGTCTTTCAGACGAGACTTTGGCATTTCCAGCTGAGGATCTCTTCTGTTGATCGATAGTCAAGTTCTCAGATGCTGAAAGCAGTTTGTTGTTTTTGAAGTTTAAGGAAAAATTGTATTTCCTTAAAAAGTCCAATCCGAGTATACAAGGATCTGTAATCTCCGCCACATAAGCTGTGTGATGGTAGACGGCACTTCCAAAGATAATGTTCACGTTTAACTTTCCTTCTATGTCGATTTTCTCACCGGACGCATTCTTGAGGGTAACACAGGATGGCGTCCAAATCAGTTTATCCTTAAATTTTTAAGGTAAATCTCTTCGAATGATGGTAACATTAGCTCCTGTATCAATGATCATATTGCAAGGAACTCCATGGATATGCCCATTGATGGATAATCCATTATTCTTGCCACACACGGCAGAAATCTTGAGGGCTTTAAAACGGGGTTGTTCAATATTGCTCAAACTATGTTCCGCGATATGATCATTAATTTGCTTCTTGCGTCGTTGCTGGGAAATGATCTTACTTTCCGTGCTCTGGGGTGTTCTGCAGTTCCTTCGTAGGTGGCCTTCAGCTCTGCAGTTCCATCACTTCCGTTTCTTGTCACACGTTTTCCATCTCATGGCATTTAATTGTCTTTTTATATCGTCCGTCTTATTTTCCGAGCTCTTTAAGATTCGGCAGTTCCTTCGCATGTGCCCTAAAGTACCGCAGTTCCAGCAATTTACTGTCGGTTTCTTATCACAAATATTCCGCTGCAAGGCATTCACTTGTCTTCTTAAATCATCTAAACGAGTCATCAACTGATCCACTGGCTCGTGGACTCGCACAGCTCTCACTGGGTGGTGACCTCTACGAGTTGCTTGCTGAGCTACCTCGAATTTCATGGAGTACACTAGAGCGCTTTTTATATCCGTCACGTCAGCCATTCGCAGCAGGATCACGGATGCCGTCGATGAAGTATTGCAGGGACAGGATTTCCCTTGTTTCTGTCGGGCACTCCGAGAAGGGGAGGTGGGACAGCCTTTCAACATTCGTGGCAAGCTCCTCAGAGCTTGCACGGATGTTGTTTTTTCGTAGTTTCCGTAGTGTTCCCGTAGGTTTCTGTTGACGGGATTTTAACTGAAGTCTGCTATAATCTTTAAAATATTTCTCTCCAAAACGCAGCTCCAATGCGCCGGACAGAGCTTCGAAATCTAGCCTTTCTTTTCGGGAAGAGTCTGAAGGATATCCGCTGCATCTGCTCTCAGAAAAGCGGAAAAATGACAGGTCTTAGCTTGGGAATCCCATCCAATAGCTTCCGCAACTATGGAAAATAGTGTCTTATACACTTGCCAGGAGGTCTTACCATCATATGTCGATAGCTTCAATGAGGGACGAGCAGGCATTGGTAAGAATTTAAAACCATCGCTATTGCTCCCTGCCGTCGCTACAAATTTCTTTAAATTGTCAACTTCTTTGGCAACTGCAGAAACCCTGTCATCAATTTGTTGTTCGATTTGGTGTTGCACGACAGAGACCCTTCCTTCGATGCATTGCTCCACGGCAGAAACTTTTCCTTCTATTTGTTCTTTTACAGAATCAACTCTTTCTTCTATTTGTTCTTTTACAGAAGAAACTTTTTTTTCGATGTGTTCAACTTTATTTTCAACACCCTCAATTCTGCCTTCCATAGCTTCGAATTTGTTTTCTATTATATAGGCAATCTCTTCTTTAACAGCTTTCATTTCATCTTTAACAGATGCTTGACCAGCTTTCATCTCCTCTTGACAAGCTTCCATCTTTTCTTTAACGGATTTCCTCTCTTCTTTAACAGAATCTTTCATCTCGTCTTTAAATGCAGGAAATGCTGCCATAAATTGCCTTAATTGTTCTTCCATTGCTCTAGTTAATGGCATTCAAAAATCCCACTTCTGACATCAAAAATTGTTACGTAATTACGGGTTCGTTATGGATTGAATGCACAAGTCGTTAAAAAGTTAACAAAAATTTACTCTTTCCGCAAGAAATAAATCAAAATGCTGAAATATTTCTTCAGCGATATTCGCGCAATATCGCAATATCTCAAACGTTTAGCAAAACTCAATTCAAAACAGATAAACTAATTCTATCTCACAGCGAAATCGCTACATCGTTAAGTAAACAAACAGCAGTTCGCTTTTTACAGCTACAGCTACAACAACAACGCAAATGCACGCGCTCTATTATTTTTATTTTCTTTTTTTTCGACGTAGTTTGCTCTTCAAAAATCGTCTGCGTTGCACGGGAAATATAAAGCAATTTTAGTTACAATTCTAAATAAATAGCCAAATAAATATAAAACCCATAACAGTACATATTTACCTAATTGTTGATATAAATAAAACGTGTTATTAACAGTATTAACTTATTATTAATTAAGAAAATGCTTCATAAAATATATTAAAAGGATCTTTAAAATTTTTACAGTAAGTGGATTTAAGTTTGTTATGGTTTGTCTAGGTGAATGGATATTTTTACATCTTCATATTTATTAATTAAAACTGTTTTAGAGTTATTGGAAAAAATACTAATTTTATAAGTTTAATTTCATTCACATAGCTGTGTTCACTGTAGGTATTTATTGTACTACTTAATATTTGAACGAATAAATACAAGTTTAATTTGCACAAACCTTTTATTAATATATGTTTTAAATGCAGCAAAATATAAATACACAAAAAACAAATTATTTCAACAATGTGCTGATGAACACAGCATTTTGATAGTAGGATGTAATTATTCCCTTAACTGTTCAAAAAGTCCTCTGTTGAGGCATACCGCATAGCAATACGAAAGTCACATGCACAATGTATTTTTAATTAGTTTGAAAAAACACGTAATAAGTTTTATGAAACATATATGTATAATATATTTTAAAGATTTTTCAGCTATTTCATTTAGTTTTCCCTAAGCTCAATAAATAGTATTTAAATATTTCTATGAAGGCAGGAAGTAGTGAAATGTATATTCTTAGAAGTGACTACTGAAGATTTTCCATAACTGAGCCTTAGTAACAATAATTGTTGCATGAACTAGAATTACTTATTCATGCAAATATGTTATGCTTTTACATTATAAACTGTGTAAAATTATGCTAATTTTAAACTTTGACTAATGAGAGAGCAGTAAAATATGTTTATTAAATACAGAAATATTTAAACCAAGTGATTCAAATTAATAAGTAATAAAACGAATTAAATATTTTTTTTATTTAATACAATTATTGAAACATATTGATGATATGCAGGGTAAGAAAATTATTTTAAACTTGTAAGTTAAATATAGCATAAATTTGTAATTTTTCAATGAAAAAGCAATGGTCAAAGCAAATGCATGTTTTATATTACTTATATATAAATTTCGTGATTTATTTTCCACGGCCATATTTTCGATCCACTTATTTTTTTTGTACCCACAGCTATTCGTTCTTTATTCCAGATTAAGCCTCATATCGCTAATTTGAAGTCTAAGATTTTATTGAAAGATTGTGTTGATTTACAAAGAGGTTTTTATTCAAAACATAGCATTTCGTCATACGAGAAAGTATTCAATAGGTAAATATCGTATCTTTATGTAGTATTAAACGGGTTTTCTTTAATCTAATTGTAAAATCTAATAATTCTATTGATTTTCTGGAAGAAAAAGCAGTTAAGGAAGGGAGAAACGCAGAAGGCAAAATTGTACAAAGCCAAACAATTAAAAAATACATTGCAAACTAAATAGAATTTTTGAAATATTTCTATTTGGTAAGAAAGGGGGGAGGTATTAAATTAAGAAATATAATATTTTTCATAAGCTCTTATAAGAACTCCGACTTTTAACACAGTTTCGAAATTTTGAATTAGTGTGTCTTTAAATATTAAATTCTAAGAAATGTCATCTAATTTGCATTTGAAGCTATACGCTATGTTTTACATAAAAATGTAAATAAGTCATAAAAGCATCACAGTTATATAACTTCAATATAATTAGATATAATAGTAATCATTGAAAAAATTTCATATGATTATGTTGAATATATTCAATAGTTTAAAAATTTCGAAGATTCTGGTACATTTTAATAACTTGAAGAGTATAACTTCTTACTGGATAAATAAAACATTCTGCATTTTCGGTACACTCTAGTTTACAGTTATATAACCTTAATAGGGTGAGATACAATTTCAGTAAGATGAGAAAAATTCAAATAATTATATTGGATATTTTCAATTATTTTAAAATTTCGAATATTACGGAAGTATTTTTATACTATGAAAAGTATAATACCTTTTACTGGATGATTAAAACATTGTTGTAGTTACCTGTTCTTTAAAATAGGAGTTCTTCACTCTAAGCATTTAGAAAGTAATCCAGAGTTGCGTGACATGCATTTACATCTTTAGCGACATTATATTCATGGTATGCTGCATTCATGTCACTCTATGGCTATATATTAAGGTCGAAATGAATTGTTACATGAATGTCGCAGTGCGACTTCACAAAAATTTCACAGTGTAATTTTAAGACAACGTTGCAGCGCGACTACGCATCCATATCGCAGTGTGACTTCTCAACAATATCATAATGTGACTTCACATCAACTTCGCTATGTGACGTCGCAAAAAGCGGAACGTTAAGCCATTCCTACAACGTTACTGCGACATTGAGGTCGTCACAATGCGACACGTTTGCAATGTTGCAACGACGTACCGTGCTGTTGGGGATAATGGTACAACAATCAAAATGCATGGTTAAAAATGGTTGGAACTGAATTTGGGGTTACGCAGATCTTTCCTCTGGTCTTTTGTAATTTCAGATATCAGTAAACCTATAACTGGACTAGACTTTCTTCCACACTTTATCTTATTAGACAGTAAAATTAGAAAATTAATTGGCAGTACCACCTCATTGACGACGAGAGCTATTTTATGTAACAATGGCGTCCCTCCTAATTCATTGCTTTCCAAAACCAATATAGAGCTATGGATCTATTTTAAATAAATTTTCTAACTTACCTAAAATAAAGAATGATAAAATCAAAGAACATGATGTGCAGCATTTTATCGAAACCAAAGGAAATCTCATATTCTTTCAAGACGGGAGACTTTCTCAAGAAACGTTTATTGCTGCGAAAAAGGAAGTCGGTTATGTGTTTCAAGAAGGCTTCTGCGAAGCATCGAAAACAGCTGGTTAAGTCAACAACAAGCCCCCTTTAAAGAAAGGTCATCCTGTGATTACCGTGCACTTAATGTAAAAACAGTTACAGACCATTACCCTCTACCATTTCTAATGATCTGTACAAATATACTGCACGGAAAAACGACTTTTCTAACCATAGATTTGATAAGAGACTACCAATAGATTCCTTTTCACAAAGCTGAAATTTCGAATACCGCTATCATAACACCTTTCAAACCTCTTCCATCTATTTAACAATATCCTAAGACAGAATCCTTCACAAACTTACACAGATTTTTGTGAAAGGGGAATTTTTAGCATCGTTTCATACCAAACTGCGCGAAACTGTAACAACCTTTGTCAATGTTGCTTAAAAGAGTAAATATAAACAGGAAAAATTCGTTAATTTGGATCGATGATGAACAACTACAAACGATCGAAGATGAACAAATCCATTTCAGGTAGCTCGCATTTACTAATATTAAAAGAGCATTGTGCAACACAACAATGTTAGTTCATCATCAATCTCAGATCACCCTACTATCAGGTGCATCTGATTCCACCTTGGAAGATATGAACCATCTGGGCTGGCCCTAGTGTTTTTGCCGATGTAGTCAAATGTCAAAAGTCACCCGAAAGCTTCAAAAATTTTAACATTAAGAGAAAACAGATTTATAAAAAAATAACCTGAAAAATAGGCCTACACATACAATATTTATTAAATTTTGTTATTAAGAGTGCAGAAAATTTGGACCTAAAACTAGTACAAACTATACATTTAAAACAAGAATAAGCAAAGTTTAAAAATAAATTAAAATATTTTTTTCTGAATCTTTTTTTCTGCGAAATCGCGAATAAATTCTTTCAGATCTAATTTATTACTCAGTCCCTGTTCAATGGTCAACAACGCTGACTCATTAAAACGATTTTGTGTAGACACGATTCTTAAGTAATTTTTTATTATTTTTAATTTAAAAAAATCTTTCGCCGGTAGGAACAGTTATGAGTAGGGTGAGCAAAATTCTTTGCTTCAGTACCTTTGTTGCGAGGAATGGTACACATGCTGTTCCGTATGTTACAGTCCTTACACGATAAATTTGCAAACGGTTACCAACTGATTCTTTCCACAAGATCAACTGCAAGTTCCGTTGAGATGCTTCAATACGTATTTGTTCGTAGATCTTCTTAACATCAGCTCCTAGTGCATAGCTGTACTTTTGAAATCTAATAATAATAGAAAATAAATCTTCTTGAGGTATTCGTCCTTTCATTAATACTGAATTAAGTGATTTTCCATTACTAGTAGCCGCTGATGTATTAAACACAACACGAAGCTTAGTAGAGGTTTTCTCTGCCCGATAAACACCTTGATGACTTAGATAACTGCAAGTCAATGCTTCAATTCCTTGAACTTCATCCATGTGATTAAGATCCTTATATTCCTTGATAAAATTCTTATGTAATGTTTTCGTATTCGAATTGCTTTCTAGTAGATTCTGCACTTGATTCAGTCTTTTCTCAGCCAGTGTTTTCGACTCTCATAATTCTACGGGTAACTGAGCTACATATCTTCCATCATTTTGTCTATAGTGAGCACGCTTGAAGGTATGCGAAAAATAACTTATCGGACATTTTGTTATTAAATATCGTACTTCAGAAACTAGATTATGAAACACGCAAACAATCTGAATTAAGCATTAATGCTACGGAAGTTCCTACGTCTGATGAATTAATTTAGATTTTAGAGAAAAGATGTCGATTATAGGATAACATTAAGCGTAATACTAATAAAGTGAAATATCCGTTAGATAAAAGTTCAAAATCAAAGGCTCTGATGATTAACACCGATAGTGTTCCGACTTGTGTGGTATATAAAAATAATAAACACCCATTACATAAATGTGATTCATTTTAAAAATTAAATCCAAATCAAAGATATGAAATGGTTAAAATCCATAAATTGTGTTTAAACTGTCTCAAGATTTCAAGGAAGATTTAATCGCAAAATGTAATTCTAAGTTCAGATGTTCAGAATGCCAAAAAAAGCCCATTCATTAATCCATTGCCTGCTCAGAAATGGCGCCATCGATCAACAGTTAGAGAAAACAAAAACGGAAGCAACGAGTGACGAAATTATAAACAAAAATGCAGATGTCTCTTATAAAAATCAATGAAGTTGTCTTTTGACACGGAGAAAAATGTGTTATTAACGACAGCAATAGTATATGTTTGTAATCCAGAAGGAAAAAGAATTCCAGTTCGCGAATGCTTAAATAGTTTTATTTATGCCCCCTCGAATGGATTTGCATAAAAAGTGGTTCGAATACCTATACATTATTCTCCGCAATACAGGAATTGGCAGCCCTGCTAGAATACAGGAAACACACCTATTATTTGAATGAAAGTCTCACCTGTACAATCTCTCATAAAGCGGCGTCTTCCTACAAAGTTACCATCTGCTATGTTAGTCTTAAAACACAAAATAATAAATAATTAAGGAAGAAGTACAGGTTAGAGGGCAAAATTAAATTTTATCATGGCCAACGAAAGGCCAGATTTTAATGAAGGAGAAAACGTACTACTAAAAGTTAATAATTCCCCAAATTAAGAAATACAAAAATTCCGAGATCATACAAGGCCCACCAATGGCCGAGCGATTAAGTCCGCTGAATACTAGGAGTTCAACCTGAGTTCAAACCCATGTGAAGGGGCTGATAGCATGGTTGGTTTTCTCTCATGTGCAATGTGAATATGAGCCAATTTTTCTCAAAGTCCTATACGGAAATAAGCAGATAGCCCTTGTGTGCTTTGTCATATTTAAATAACCTAACCTAATATAACCAAGATCATATTCAGTAAAGACAGAGAGTGTAAGAAAAATTCATTTGATCTGGGAAAACATAGAAGTTCAGATTTAGATTGTTATAATATACATATGACAAAGACATACACGCGTATATATATATATATGGGGGTGATGTCTTATCATTACACAGGCACCACACCCACTTTTCAAAGTATTGTTTTATTTCCTGGTTCACAGAAGAAAAGATAAACGGGATGAGTATGCACAGATTGAGTATGTTTAGGAGAGGAATTACAACATTGGTTCCAGTATGGACAGGCAAATGATACAGCTGACCACCTACGGGCGGTCGCTTTAGATAAGTCCAGGTTCGATCGCCTACGCGCGACCAGCAAGCGTCTTATTGTAGCTGCTTCTCGAGCTTTCCGTTAGACCGCTTCTGTCGTACTTCTCGAATCAAGTGAAGATGTTCCAAGTTCCAAGTTCCTCTTTTGCTAGATTATCAAGCAAATGCTTGATTTGTTCCGGCTGTCATCAGGTGATTGCTCAAAGGGAGCAGAAGATAGAGTGAGTGCGAACCTTAGGTCCTAGAAGTCGGTGAAAGGGGCGTAGTCGCTTGTCAGGGGAGCAATAACCAGACATGGCATTGGTAGTGAGATTCCTAGGGAAATTGTGCTAAAATAACACATTTACAAAATTCAAAGCAAGTAATATACAAATAATAATTAAAATAGGTGCAATTGAGCAATCTTGAGTACTATTTTCAACTATACAAATGGAAAAGTTAATCAGGAAAGATTAACAAGATGTAATAATAGAGAGTCCGTGTGTAACGTGGGTGGTCAACCACCGAGGTGAAGGCCCAGATGTATGCTGTTTAAGTTTTCTAAATTCAAAGCAGCAAATAACAGCAGCAGATTAGGAAATAGAGTAATCTAAGTAGGAAAGTCATGATTTTTCTTTAATAAATATGCAGCGTAGGGACGTAGAAATTTGTCCTCATCCAAAATCTCATAATGGAACAGTTCAAAGTTCTTGAGATGATCGCAGTGCGCTGCTCCGTTAAAGAAGTTGGTATTGATCTTTGGACGAATTTATCCAGAGGATCAATTTTCAAATCATTATGCAACACTTGATTCCGAACAAAACAGTGTGCATTCGTGATGATTCTGAGGAATTTATTTTGCACTGTCTGAAGCTTTTGCATGTCCTTTGTTATTGCAGGCGGCCAAGTAGGTGTAGCGTATGTCATTATCGGTCGAACTGTTGAAAGGTGTATAAGTCTCTTTTTCTGGAGGTTCAGTTTGGAGTACTTCCCAATTATTGGATAGAGACATTTCATAGCTCTCATTGCTTGGTTTCGAATGTTACGGATATGTGTATTCAATGTTAGCCGGCTGTTAATTGTGACACCAAGGTATTTAGCTTTGCAGACGATCAACACAGGTTCGTTAAAAAAGTATAGGTCCTTCTTTAGGCGGGCATTTCTCTTTTCCTTTCTCACAATAACGAGCTGCGAATTTTGTGCGTGAATTCACACCTTCCAGCGCTTGCATCAATCTTCAATGAAAGGAACATTGTCTCGCAGGTTCTTGATAGTATGATTAATATTCGCTGACTTCACCGCAAGAGCAGTGTCGTCAGCATAGCATGCTAAAATTGCACTATTATTGTAGTGGATTTTCTGGAAGTCAGCAACATAATACAAATAAAAAATCGGCCCAAGGACCGAACCCTGTGGAATATCGCTTTGCATATATCTCACGGTGGAGAGTGTGTCCCCTACAGATACTCTAAGTTCTATTGGAAATAAATGAAAGAAGCACAAAGATAATTTCTCTTTCAAAATTTTGATGAATCAACTTGAAACTTAGCCTTCTTGTAGAGAGCTGCTCACGGAAGCCAAATTGTTCCGTCGGAAGTTGTCTTAGGTGAGATTTATTCTCGCTAGTAAAACTCGTTCATAGATTTTAGCAAATCCAGGTAATAGGCTAATGGGTCGAAATCTGTTTGGCTGCGTATGATCTTTCCCAGGTTTGGGGATCATGATAATTTTCGCACCCTTCTACTGTTGAGGAAAGTATGAATTCGTCATACAGGCATTAAGGATGGACGTGATTCTGCATATAACATTCATTGGGAGATTCTTGATTGCAGTGATTGTAATACCATCAAGTCCTGGGGCCTTTTTAGTTTGCAATTGTTTGATAATATTTATGATTTCCGAAGGAGTAGTTAATTTCATTAAATTTTTGGCAGTGGAAGAGTTTAACCAATCCCTCACTTTAAACAGAGTTTTCATTTCAAATTCAGTATCCACTGGCCAATCATTTGGCGAGAATTGTTCCTCCAAATGTGAAGTCAAGACAGCAGCTTTTTCGCAAATGGAAGTAACAATATTTTTCGTAAAGTGGAGGGGACGATTACTAGAGTACGCAATTTTTTATTTTTTTGATAAAGTTCCAAAAAGTGCCATTCTTGGTATCTAAATTAAGCCTTTTCTCTTGCCACAAATCCTCTTTATGTATCTTGATTAATTTCTGTACTTCTTAGCTGATATGGTTTATCTCACGTTTGATTGCAGGATACCAAGTCAAATGGTACCTTTTCCTAAGCCCATTTCGCTGCCTCATAAGCGAAAGAATGGGAGTTGGCAATTTATAGAGTTTTTCTCTTTCGGTAATTACTTCACTAGCCTCAGTAGTAGCATTTTTAATTTTGTTAAATAAAATTAAGATTTCTTTCTCTATATCCGTCACTGTTCTTAAGCTATTTTGGATGAAAGTCCAATGTTTCATTAAGCTCTCAAATAGCTGCTAGTCAGTGTAAGTTCTGGTCGTGTTAGTAGAGGCTTTGGGGATTCCAAGAGTTGCTATGACAGGCAGGTGGTCAGAATTTAATTCGTAGCCCACGTCTAATGCAGTTGGGATGATAGTAGTTGAAAGAACAATATCAGGAATGTCCTATCTCTGAAGTCGATCCGGTCTGTAAGTATACTCGCTAGAAGCATGCAAGACCACAGGGTGGCTTAAGACATATTTACGTAAAACTTTTCCATTAGCATTACCCCTTTTACAGCTCCATGCCACAGTCTTTGAATTAAAGTCCCCGACGGCAATTGTAGGAATGTTCTCAGGTAAGGTAGAGTCAAGAAAAGTTTTCTGTTTTAAGGTGTTTTAAGGTGGGTTGTACACAGCACAAAAGTTACGCCACCAAACACAGGAAGCGTAATTTTCAGAGTAACAATTTTACAGTTATAATCCGTGCTTGAATTTATAAGACAAGAAGGATAGCTTCGTTTGACAAAGATCATAACTCCCCCTCTTCTATGGGTAGTGCCATCCCATTTATATGCCACATAATTTGGAATTTTTAGACGGTGGCATGGTTTTGCGTTAGTCTCTGTAATCATGTCTACGTCAATATCATGATCAGTGCAAAATTGTAGAAGTTCACTGATTCGGTTATATATAATTCGTTGGCGCTTATACATAACCGAATCAGTGAACCATATATAATTCGTTGGCGTTTATACATAACAGAATCAGTGAAACTTGTATAATTCGTTGG
>KK113328.1:1907-37328 GCA_000611955.2 Stegodyphus mimosarum | reverse complement strand
GATTACGAAGCGTATAGTAGCCAGCGTTTTAACGTACTTATCCATGAACGGTGGGGCACGTAGTAAGTTCCTGAGATGTAATTGTAGTTTTATTGGTTATTTTCTTGCATAGAAGAGAGATTCCTGCCTCTTTGATAAAGCAAACCAACATATTAAGCACTTGAAACACTTGTTTTGTTTCATTAACCGTTTTCATGGATTCCGGAGCAAGTCCGCTAGATAAAGCTTGCGTATAGTATTCATTAGTCACATTCCGTTCTGCAAAGGTATTGGCTATAGGAGCCACTTTCTGCTTAGGAAATTGTTCACAGCCTCTAAAGTTTGCAGTGTGGCCGGTCTGTGAGCAGTTAGCACAGTCTGTGGCTCGCATTTATCTTTCATGCATTTGAAAGTTTCAGCACAAGGAACACAGAGTGGCTCATGATTACAATTTCCTTGTGAGTGGTGAAATCCTTGGAAGCGATAACACAGCAAGGGACCCGCTCTTTCTTTGTAATCTTCTATCTTAATTTTCATTTCTAGAAGGAAAGCTCCATGATGTGTCCGGCTGTTTCCTCGTTTCTTACAAGCGTAATCAGAAATAGTGGCATGTTAATGATTTGGGGTTTACCTGGAGGGCTTTTACCGTAGATGTAGGTAGCGCAATCTGGTGCATCGTTGAGGCGCGATTCCCACACATATACATATTATTAAAGACTTAGAAATTTAGAACTATTTTTTCATATACTGAAATAACCTGGAAATTACTTGTATAATTCGGAATGACAGAGTTATAGAACAATAATTTTGATTAAAAGATTTTATTGTGTGATTTTCCAGTTATAAAAGGGGAAATGTTACATATTTCTTAACTGGATCAAATTTATATTAAAACCTGCTTTATTTCGACAATAGATCATTGGAAATAACCAATTGTCGTTGGATTGCTTTACCTGTTCTATAATAAGAGATTATTAAAGTTAATAAATATTTTTCCAGTCGGTCACAAAAGTATTCGAACACCGGTACCCGATCAGAAAATTAAAAGATGGCGTTTTCTCCAAATCCAACCTTCTGTCACGGCTCTTCTCATTTTTCTCTGAATAACCTAAAGATTCACCCCATCTTGGAAAATGGACTATCTCGTTGAATCCCCATCTTGGAAAATTGAAATGGACGCGATCTCTCTTTGAATTTGGAAACCTTAATCTTGGAAAACTGAAGTCTCAGGTGCGAAGCACATCGAAAACAGGCACCTAGGCTAGTGTTATGTATCACTTATTTCAGTTGTGATTTAAATTGTTTTAATGGTAATGTTTAACTTATTTTGCTTCAGACTTAAAGTTTAATTTGTTTTAATTTTTGTAGTTGAGCTTAAGTTCTTTGGTTTGTTTAAAAGTAATTGTAGTCATTTAATTTGTTCTCTTGACAGTTTTGGTTAACGCTGATTTTAAGTTGCTTGTGTAATTAATTTTTCTTCTTTACTTTTGGTTGGTTAACTATTTAAATTCTGTTTAGTTAATTATTATTTTTCTTAACCTTGGTTGTTAATGTTAATCTCTTGATAGGTTGATCCTTAAGGTCAATCTTTTTAAAGTTGTTACACAAGTTGGTGTTTAAAGTTTAATTTAAGTTTTAATTTTTATTATGCCCCCTTTTCTGCTAAATTTGGGATCCATATTTTCTGACTTTGGTGGTCGTTTTGGTGTTGTGGAGAATATATAAAAATTTTCATACTTGATTATTGTATTTTAACTGAAGTAATTTTTATTTCCTTACTATGGTGGTCGTGTTTGGTGTTGGAATAAACCCAAGAAAATTATCTATGAAATTATTATATTTTTATTTAAGTACTTATCAGTATTGAAGTTAATTTGTTGTAAAATCAATAATTAACACCTATCCTTTCAAAAGTATTCCGTTGCCCTTCCAAATAGATTTATTGACTTGTTTTCGATTTCTTCGCCCGCTAGACGGTAGTCTGTGAAACATCTGTCAACGTGAGTAAAGTTGCACCCTGCGAGAGAGGCTAGATCCAACACTACTAACCCTGCCGCAAACTTGGGGGGGACGGGGTGTTTTGCTTACTCGCAGGCTTTTCCTATGTTGGAGTGGGACCCTTCGTCGAGGCTAAAGGTGACTGACCTCGTGGTATCAGCGAGGTTCGCCAACTTCTGGAGCTCATTCCACCTTGGGCTGCACCGTCCTGCGTGTTCTTCCCCTGGGGTTGCCGGGCTGTTGGCGGTTTTCCTACCATCTACAATCGCCAATCGAGCGGTCTTGGCGTTTTGAGTAAAAAGGCTTGGGAGCTGGCGACGTGGGGACTGACGGAAGACTGACACGCAGCCATTTTTGTGGACGGAAGGAGACGGAGCTGAAAGCGTCAGCATTATCAAAGAACCAAAGATGTCGGAAGAAATAGACGAGAGAAGGATACTATGGAGGGCGACGGAAATGTCCAAACTTATCCTTAACTAATCACTTCCTTTTTTTTCTCTCCTTATAGAAAGCAAGAAACCATATCTACAATGTATTCTCTATGTTAACTTCACTGTTTGGAACGTCAAATTGAAGTAGCTCTGTGACGTTGGCCGAAGTTGTTGTCGGATGTCGGTATCTACAATGTTAAATTCCCTGTTTGGATCGGTATGAGCTTCCTTTTATATTTTCCACTCCACCGCCACCAATGTAAAATTCTGTATTAATTCAGTATTATCTTAATAAATTCCATATTTAATTTTAACTTTCTTGTAATGTTTTCACTTTAATTTAGAACACTGGACCTGTCTACATATTTCACAACGCAATAAATTTAATTATTCTGTTGGAGCTCTTGGTCACTATTTACGATTGATTTGAACACTAATTTTACAGTATATATTGTGTTTATCATGTTGTCACAAACCTTACACATTCATGTTATTGAGAATTGTTTATCCAAATATTGACTTATCATTTGGTATTGAACTTAAAACCTATACACAAACTCTTAAGAAATTAAAGCTCCAACAAGAAAATGGTGCCGTGACCTCGCGAATTTTGTTATATGCAATTTGTATTTTATGTTGTATTTGGTATGCACAAAAAAGGTGCCATGTATTCTAATTTATCATTTTTGGTCCAGTGTAATTTTTAAAATTGCTTTTGCTAAGAGTGGTGGCAGTGTTATTATTAATTACTGGTAATATTTTCTTTATGTTGATAATTGATATGAATGATATTTCATAGTATAATATTTTTATGAGTACTGTTAAAAGTGCTGTTAATTGTGTAATTAAGCTACACTATTTGCTTATATATATTTTGCTGTACTGTTTACCAGTGTTACATTATTTACACAAAATTGGTAGTTTATTTACACAAAATTAGTAGTATTGTATTATATTGTGTTACACATTTATGAGTTAAATTGGTTAATATGCCTACTAAAAGGAAGAGTTTAACTCCAGCGGCAACTAGAATGCCTGTAATTAACCGTTTAACTGGGGGTCGGAATCCTCAGCCAACTGCAAATAGAATCTCAGTTTTTGGGGCTGATCCTTTGGTGTCAATTCCCACTTTTACTGGGGCAGAAGGTACTACTCAACTTAATGATTTTCTTGACAGAGTCAATTTAGTTGCAGCACATGTAGGCTGGGCTGACTCTGATAAGTTGACTGCTATTCGTGTGAAATTAGATGGAGAAGCTGCTGCGTTTATTCGCAATAACCCTCGTCTCAAGAATGAGACTAAGTTGGAAATTGTGGTTGAGGCTTTAAAGGACAGATTTGCTACTGTTCAAAATTTACATGCTAATATTAGAGCATTAATTCAAGCCTTTCAGAAGCCTAGAGAAAGTGTTAGGCAGTTTGCTGCTAGAATAGAGGCACTCTCTTGTAAAACAGTACCTGTCGATAAAGTGGAAGATCCCACTGTGGAAAGTCAGAGACTTGATTTACTCTTGTCTGTTTTTCTTGAGGGCCTTCATTTACATTTGAGGCGACTGTTATTACCACAGAACCACAAAACATATGTAGCAGCTAAGAAACATGCTATAGCAGAAGAAGAAGTTTGGTTTAAAACCCATGCAGATGAGCTTAATAATGTTCACTCTGTAGAAGTGAATGCAGTTTCCACTCCAGGTGTTACAGTTAAGGCTGCACAGGCTAATAGTTCCAAAGATGAACTCACAGCAGCAATTAAAGCACAACAGGAAAACATTGTTACTTTAACTAACATGTTAGGAAACTTGCAAACTCAAGTACAATCATTGATGTCTAAGTCTACAGCTAAGAGTAGACAGGTTGGTCCTCGTTGTTATAGATGTAATAGGTTAGGCCACTTAGCGAGGAATTGTATGGTAAATCTATCTCAGGGTACTAACAACAATGTTAGAACTAGACAGTATGGTAATGCTCGACAGCTAGGAAATGCTAGTGTAACTCCCAACGCACACCAGGTTGCAGGGCAGGTTAATTCGAGGAACACTACTCAGTTAAATCCTCAGGCTCCAGTTTTTAACCAGAATTTAAACTAGTAAGGGGTAGGGAGAGCAATTCCTTCAGTTCATCCCATGAAGCCCTTTTGAAGGTACCATCAGTGTATTCAGTTTCTTTAGGTGAAGCACCTCTTCCTATAGTAAATGGCTCAATTTTGGGTAATAAACTCAAATTTTTATTAGATTCAGGAGCTACTGTAAATTTACTAAATGCTAGGTATATGAAATGTTTTGGCAAGAAAGTAAAAATTGAAACATGTGAAACTTATTTAAAAGGCATTTCAAGCAACAAAGTGTTAGTTAGGGAAAAAGTTTTGTTACCTGTCAAATTTCAGGATCAGATTTTTCAAACTGAATTTCTTATTATTGATAGTTTATCTGATCAATATGGTGCACTTTTAGGAACACACTTTTTAAGTCTAAACAAACTTTGTATTGATTTCAGTTCATCAAATTTGATAGGTCCACACATATTGGTGCCTTTGCACCTTCACATGTCTGCGCCAAGTGCTGATGCTTCAATTAATTGCATGTCACCAAATAACTCGACTAATGATATCTTTTGCTATTCTGTGAAAAAGCATAAACTTCCTCCTTTCTCTGAAAATATTCTAAAAGTTTCAACTTCCCTTTTACCTTTTTCTCAACCTTCTGTACTTATTGAACCTCTTCCTCACCATCAGCACGCCAAATTCAGTGTAGCACGTTCAGTGAATAGTAAACAACGTTCAAATGAATTTTTTATTAAAGTGGCAAATTTCTCTCCTGATATTGTACACATTAACAAAGGTATGAAACTAGCCACCTTGGCTCCTGTTAATGTTAAAACACCTGATATTCAGCCAGTATTTTCTACGAGTCTTGAGACTGGTGAGCAGTTTGAACCCTGGGGAGGTCAGTTTGACTTAAGTCATTTACCTGAACAACAGAGACATGAACTTATGATTCTTTTAGATCAGTACAAAAACATTTTTGCTTCTTCTGTCACTGAACTTACTGGTTGTGATACAATTTTACACAACATTAATTTAAAAGACAACATTCCTGTCAGACAGAAACCTTACAGAGTTCCTTATCATTTAAGGCAAGAATTAGATAAGCAGATTGCTGAGCTGTTAGAGGCAAAAATTATTGAAGAAAGTGATAGTGCATATTCTGCTCCTGTGATTTTAGTTAGAAAGCAAGATGGGAGTTATCGTTTAGT
The DNA here is from genome assembly GCA_000611955.2 of Stegodyphus mimosarum. Taxonomy (NCBI): domain Eukaryota; kingdom Metazoa; phylum Arthropoda; class Arachnida; order Araneae; family Eresidae; genus Stegodyphus; species Stegodyphus mimosarum. Next base: position 31,668 of record KK113328.1, on the reverse strand, counting down.
AACAGATTTTAGGAAATTGAATGAGAAAACAGTTGAGGATAGTTTTCCATTACCTAACATGATAGAATTGATTGAAGGTTTAGGGAATGCTACTTATTTTTCCACATTAGATTTAACTTCAGGTTTCTTTCAAATGAAAATACACCCTGATGATATTTATAAAAGTGGTTTCACTACTCCTTCTGGACATTATCATTGGACACGAGTCCCATTCGGGATGCGTAATGCGCCCAGTTCCTTTCAGAGACTGATGTCAATAGTTTTGGCAAATCTATCGCCTTTACAGATAGGCATTTATATAGATGATATAGTGATAGCTTCAAATACTTTCGAGGAACATTTAAGCAAATTAAAAATTGTATTTGATAGACTTACTGCACACAACTTAAAACTGAAACCTTCTAAATGCAATTTTCTCAGAGACCAAATTACATATCTAGGTTATAAAGTATCTCAAGGTAAAGTGCAGCCTGATGATAAAAACCTTAAGGTTATCAGTAGTTTTCAGGTGCCTAAAAATAGAAAGGAAGTTAGAAGATTTTTAGGTCTGGTAGGATTTTATCGTAGATTTATTCAAAATTTTGCTCACAAAGCCTTACCTTTAACTGAACTGACTAAAGATAAAGTAACCTTTAAATGGACTGATGAGGCTCAACAGGCTTTCGACAACTTAAAAGCTGAACTTTTAACTCAGCCTATTTTGGCTTTACCAGATTTTACAAAACCCTTCGCTTTGTGTACTGACGCTTCAAATTATGCTCTAGGAGCCATTTTAGGTCAGGAGGATGAGAATAAATTTTTACACCCTATCTGTTTTGCCAGTAGAAAACTAAAGGGTCCTGAAATTAATTATAGCACTGTGGAGAAGGAAGCTTTGGCTGTTGTATGGGCTACTGCTCATTTTAGGCAATATCTTTTAGGCAAAAGTTTTACAGTTTATTGTGATCAGGCTTCACTTTCCCATGTATTAAAGTTAAAAGATCCAACATCTAGGATTGCTCGCTGGATAATGGGGTTGTCTCAGTATGACTACAAAATTGTTCATAAACCAGGAAAATTAAATTCCACTGCTGATTATTTATCCAGATCTGTAAATGTGGCTGAACAAGTACAAACTTCTACCACCCCTGATCTTTTACACACCATTAAAGAACAACAAGCTGTTGATCCTTATTGTATGCAAATAAAAGAAGATTTAGAGAATAATAGAATTCCAAAACCTCCTTCACAGATCTTCTTCATTGAAAATGATACTTTGTATTGTAAATTTAAAAATCCTAAGGCTCGTTGGCAAAAACAAAACAGAATAGTGTTACCTAAAACATTAGTTCCAAAAATTCTGCAACAAAATCATGATTCACTTGTAGCTGCTCATTCTGGTTTTCATAGAACCCTTCATAGAATTCAGAAAGCATTCTTTTGGAAAAACATGCATAAGCAAATTCTTAATTATGTGAAATCTTGTCATTCTTGTATACAGAAACGTGGTTTTAAGGCATCACACAAAGCTTCATTAATGAGAGTTCCAATAGCAAATAGACCTATTGAACGTATAGCCATGGACATTGTAGGCCCTCTGCCCATGACACTTTCTGGACATAAATATATATTGGTTATTACAGACTATTTCACGAGATGGCCAGAGGCTTATGCTTTACAAAATTGTTCATCTGAAACCATAATTGAGAAACTTGAGCTGTTTATTGCTTCTCATGGGGTACCACAACATATAATCACAGACAGAGGTACCAATTTTATATCACAGGCTATTAATGAAGTTTATCAGAAATTAGGAATTTGTAAACACACCACTACAAGTTATCATCCACAATCAGATGGGGTCGTAGAAAGATTAAATGCAACTCTTATTAATTCATTAAGTCACTTGGTTTCTGAAACTCAAGAAGATTGGGACAGGCATTTACCGTTTGCTTTATTAGCACATAGAACTGGAAAGCATCAGGCATTAGATGAGTGCCCAGCGTTTCTCTTGTATGGCCGAGATTTAACGTTACCAGTGGATATGTTGACTCAGTCTAAATTTAAGACTTATGATGATACTAAAACTTATGCGAAAGATTTACTCGTCAGACTGCAAAAATCATTTCAGGTAGTTAAGACAAATTTAACTACTGCAGCTGAGAAACAAGAAACTACTAGAGAGTCAAAAGCTTATCATAAGGACATACAGCTAGGTGATACAGTTTACTTATACACTCCTGTAGTACAGCCAGGAACGGCTAGGAAGCTGTGTAAATTTAACAAGGGTCCTTACCGAGTTGTTGAGAAGTTATCAAAGGTTAACTTCAGGATAGAGTTAGTGACTAAACCACACACACGACAGGTGGTACATGTTGATCGTTTAACCAAGGTGCCAGCAAGAATTATATTTCCTACTTTAGAGATCTCTGATCAAGATCGTTCTTCTGCTGGTCAACCTAGTGACACTACTACACAATTGCCTTACAATTTAAGGCCCAGAGATGCTCATGGATTTGTAACGAGTAATTGAACTTTATACTGTTGTACATATTGGTAGGGTAGGAAAGTTTCTGCCTTAATTGAAGTTCTAGATTTTGTAACAGTTCTTATTTAGTTTTGTTTGTTTATTTTTTTTGTTGCGCTGCGTGACTTGTTTTGTTGACTTGGGTTGTTTGACCTTATCTAGTTCATGTTTTGTCAGGAATTGCAACCTACTGCTCTTTATATCCTGGTTTGTTTTTCTTTGAGAGCTTAGTGGCTGATCCACTTTGTTTTTCCTTCACGTTAATGTTTCGAAATTGTTTGTTTACCTTACTAAGGGACGCCTTAGTGTCTTTCGGCTTATTATTTTTGAGTAGTTGGTTGTTATTTCTTGCTCACACGTGTATATTGTGTTTTGGTCGATTACACTTGCCTACTTATTTAGTTTTATCCTTCGTGGGCTTGTTGATTAACCTAAGTTCAACTGTTAGTTAAGTTACGTTACTTACAGTGGTAGTTTTCACTTATGTATTGGGATGTTGATTTGATTTAAGAAGACGTTTGTATCTCGTTTCGAGTAAATTTTGTCTTGTGTTTTTATTTAGTTTTGCTTCACCTTTTGAGGTAAGGTGAAGGTAGTTTGCACTCAGGTGATTGTTCAATTTCTTGTTATTGAAGGCCTGTTTTGAGTAACACGCTTCTGCTCGTGTTAGAGCTCTGTTCTTTTAGAGTGTTTATTTGTAAGTTTTTATTGTATTGCTCGTATTTTGTGTTACAATTTTTTTGGATTAGAGTTGATTGTTGGTTTACATTTCTCAGGCTTAAGCTTAGTTTGGAAGTGTTTTATTTTGTTGTAAGTAGTATTGTGGATTCTGATTCTGAGTTTCCGGTGGTAGGGTTATTATTTTGTTTTACTTAAAAGTAATTGGTAAAAATCCTTTTGTATTTAGTATTCTTTCGTCAGTTTAACAGCTGGCTCTGGTTCAATTAATGAGTAATTTCTGCCATTGTCACCACTGCTTAGGTTTAACTTTTATGTGTTTTGTAAAGTCAGAGGTTATTGATTCTTTTCCGAAAAATTTTGGTAAACCAAAATTTTTCTTTTCGGAACGGGGGAGGATTGTTATGTATCACTTATTTCAGTTGTGATTTAAATTGTTTTAATGGTAATGTTTAACTTATTTTGCTTCAGACTTAAAGTTTAATTTGTTTTAATTTTTGTAGTTGAGCTTAAGTTCTTTGGTTTGTTTAAAAGTAATTGTAGTCATTTAATTTGTTCTCTTGACAGTTTTGGTTAACGCTGATTTTAAGTTGCTTGTGTAATTAAATTTTTCTTCCTTACTTTTGGTGGTTAATTATTTAAATTCTGTTTAGTTAATTTATTTTTCTTAACTTTGGTTGTTAATGTTAATCTCTTGATAAGTTGATCCTTAAGGTCAATCTTTTCCTTTTAAAGTTTGTTACACAAGTTGGTGTTTAAAGTTAATTTAAGTTTTTATTTTATGCCCCCTTTTCTGCTAAATTTTGGGATCCATATTTTCTGACTATGGTGGTCGTTTTGGTGTTGTGGAGAATATATAAAATTTTCATACTTGATTATTATATTTAACTGAAGTTTTTATTATTTCTTACTATGGTGGTCGTGTTTGGTGTCTGAATAAACCCAAGAAAATTATCTGTGAAATTATTATATTTTCATTTAAGTATCTATCAGTATTGAAGTTAAATTGTTGTAAAATCAATTTTTTTTCACGTATCCCTTCAAAACTTACAAATTCAGTCCGTTGCCCTTCCAAATTATTTATCACTTTGTTTTCGATTTCTTCGCCCGTTAGACGGTCGTCTGTGAAACCTCTGTCATCGTTAGTTACTTTTGCACCCTGCGGAGAGGCTAGTTTTTTACATTACTAACTCTACCGTAGGGTCTGGTTGGCGCGATGTTTTGCTTACTTGCAGGTTATGCATATGTTGGATTGGGACCCCTTGACGAGGCTAACAGCGATTCGTCGCCAGATCAGGGAGCTCTTTCTACCCTGGACTGCCCCTTCCTGCGTGGTTCTTCCCGAGGGTTGCCGAGCTGTTGGCGGTTTTACTACCATCAAAAATCGCCAATCAAGCGGACTTGGCGTTTCGAGTAAAAAGCCCGGGAGCTGAGGCTGACGGGAGATTGACATGCAGCCATATTTTTGAAGGAAGGAGACGGAGCTGAAAGCGTCAGCGTTATCTGAGAAACCTCGATGTCGGACGAAATAGACGTGAGCAGGATGCTGTGGAGGGCGACGATAATGTACATCTGAACTAATATATATATTTTTTTTTCTCCTTTCTAGAAATGAAGGAAAAGATATCTTCAATGTATTACACCCTGTAATCTTCACTGTTGGAACGAAAAATCTCGGCGATGTTGGCCGAGGAGTGTTATCATCAGAATCTTCAATGTTAAATTCCCTGTTTGAACTGGTATGATAATTTTGATAAATTCTGTTTACACATCACCGCCACCAATGTAACTATTTGTATTTAATTCAAAGTATCTTAAATAAATGCTATATTTAATTTTAACTTCTTGTAATGTTTTCACTTTAAATTTAAAACACTGGACCTGATTTTAAGACACAACGCAAATATTTAATTAATCTGTTGGAGTACTTTGTAACTATTTACGATTGTATTGAACACTATTTTTACCATATATATATTGAGTTATCATGTGTGTCACAAACTTCACCTATTCATGTAATTTAGAATGATTATCCAAATTTTGATATCTTATGGTATTGAACTTAAAACCTATACACAAACTCTTAAATAATTAAAGCTCCAACACTAGAAGCCTCCATCCTGTATGGAACGCGTGGGGAGGGGGGCATATCATTCCTACTATAACATAGGTGTTAGTTGATTGAGAATTTTTGAATGAAAAAAATTCTCAATGAAGAGGGGAGAGAGAACTTCGTATCCGCAGTCGAAGCGTTGGCACACTTCAATAAAACTAAGCTGTAATAGTTGAGAGCAGGGGTAGTTGACTGAGGGGAGGAGCTAAGTGATTGCAGTGCAATCTGATTGGTCTTAGGGAGTCACGTGTTTCATCCCTTATTTCAATTTTCTTCCTCTGCAAATTTTACCAAAGTCATAGCAGCTTCAAATCCGTATTTTAGATTTTCAGCTGGGGTCTTCGCCTGTTTGATTTTTCCAATAAGAGAAATAACTGTGCTCAGAAAAGCGTTGATTTTTTCATCATTAATCCATGCAACTGCGTCCTGTAAACTTTCAGGTGGGTGGGGAATATTACTTTTCAATTTTTCGCTGTAAAGCATTTGCGGTGTAGTTCTTGGTATTGCGGCTTTTAGTTGATTCGGGAAGTTTTCTTCGTTGAGAACAGGAATTTGCGGCTGTGGTTGCGATTTTTTCTTTTCAAATCTCCGTTGGTATTCTTTGCAACCTCGGTAGCTGCTGACATGATTTTCGCCGCAAAAAATACACTTTGGCTTTTCTTCAGGTTTCATTGCACATTCATTACTTCTATGGGGTAGTCCGCATTTAACACATCTTATGGGGTTGTTACAGAATATTTGCGAATGTCCATATTGTTGGCAGCGATGACATTGGATAGGTCGTTTTTTCGGGTTAAATCTTTCTATGATTGCTGGAAAACTGAACATGTTATTCAGGTTAAAAATTTGATTCCCTTCATCATTTCTCTTTAGCTCCAGTAAATAGATTGGAATCTTGATGTTCTGTCATTTCTGTTTTTTGGTGAATTGTTTTACTTTGATGATCGGGAAATTCCTTCGGCTGAGTTCCTGTTGGATAGCTTTATCTGTGAATGCAGCCGGAATATTCTTTAAAATGGCTTTGATAGGCTTTTCACACTCATACCGTATGATGAGGTATGTTTTGTTCTATCAGCACTTGGTTGATTCTGCTATAATCTTTCAGGTTTTTAGTGAAGAGAAAAATTGATTGAGCTTTCATTTGGCATTCAAAAGGCGCAGTACAGGTTTTCTTGAGGATGTCGTCTACTTTCATCCAATCAGTAGTATCGCTTGTGAATACAATAGGTGGGGGGCGGGGTCTCTTCTTTTGCTCCTCCTTCAGTCTTCTGCTTCGCTAGTTGTTGTAGAAGCTGAAATCGATTTTCTTGCACTATTTTCATAGGTGCCTGCATTTCAGGAATTTTAGCAACTTTCCTTGGGGATAACCAGGGGCCTTCAGTAGTGGGGTTGTTAATTTCCAAGTTCTTGCTTTGTATCTGTTTAGAAATTTGGACCGTCTCGTTGAGAAATTCCATTACAATTTCATGCCTTTCTTCTTCGGATCTTGCCATCTTCAGTTTCTGCATAAGACTGCAATGTCTCTTTTGGACTGCTTCTTCATCTTCCAAAAGCTTTTCTCGAATGGCGTTATCTTTTTCTTTACTTATCAGATCGGTGTCCGTCGTTTTCGACTTTTTCCCAGCTTCATCTGTATTCCTTTTTCCTTTACCTCTTCTTTTAAAACTGAAATGAACTCAATGTCTCTTTGAATTGGGAAGTCATTTTGGAAACTCCCATCTTGGAAAGTTGATTCTCTTTGAATTGGGAAGCCATCTTGGAAGATGGAAATGGCTCTCTTTGAACCCAATCTTGCAAGAAACTGAAATGGACACGACTTTTCTTTGAATGGGAAAGCCATTTTTGAACCCCCCCCGCCATCTTTGAACCCCAATCTTGGAAAAAATTGAACTGGATTGTATCTCTCTTTGAACCATTTTGCGAAACGGGCCACTATCTCTTTGGACTCCAATCATGGAAAGTGGAAATGGACTCTCTACACTATTTCTCTTTGAATTCGGAAGCGATTTTGGAAAACGTAAATGGTTCTCTTTGAATCCAATCTTGGAAAAACTGAATGAACTCTCTAGACAATCTTTCTTTGTATAGAAAAGCCTTTTTGCAAACCCTTATCTTGGAAAACGGGTCTCTCTTTGAACTCTTGGAAAACTGGAATGGACCCTACCTCTCTTTCAACCATTCGGAACCCCGCTTTGGAAAAGGTATATTTGTGTGTTTTTTCTATGAACACTACGAGACTATTTTAAATCCAAGATTGGTATATATATATATATATATATATATATATATATATATAATATTTATTATTATTATAATAATAATACAATGTGTTAAAAAATTATTTTTCTTATTACATTATAAGGTATATCTCCCACATTCTAAGCGTGCCTTCGTGGTGTAATGGTCAGCACACTGAGCCGGTATTTCAGAGGTCCGTGGTTCGATCCCCGGCGAAGGCATTGCATATTTTTCATGTCTCCTGCTGCCAAAAATGCCTAATGTCTCTACAACATTTCTGACATAATCTCAGAAATACATTTCGATAATAATTTATTTTCCTCCGAAATCAAATGATCTTCACCCATAAATCACTAACTTCCTTAAGATCCGCTAAACTGTCTAAATCCATAAAATAGTCGTATGCAGGATCCGCAGAACGTTTTCCAGAATTCATGAAATATTCCATGAAATCCTCTTCAGGATTCATGAAAGGGTCTTCAGGGTGAGTGCAGAATGATCTTCTAGAGGTTCTACGCAAGGCATTTCTCGGTAGGTAAAACGTTTCTTATTAGGTAGTGTGTGAACATTGTATTGTTGCAAGGACGTTTTTTTAGAATCCTCCTCATCCCCAATTTTGATCACTTCTACTTCTTTACGGATGCCCACTTTCTTTCTCCATCTCATTCTGTCATCAAAATAAAAAGTCTGTTCGTTATAGAGATCCTCGACTCGAAACAAAGTATACGACGTTGGGGTTTGGAAGGGGAAATCTTTTTCCAATTGTTCCCAAAGAGTCTACGAGACGTCTCTTCTGCGTCATTAAAATGAGATAATGTGTCTTTGGGGGACTGCATAGTACCTTAAGGTCTTAGAACATACCGCTAAAATTTCTTCTCGTCGATACCTTTGAAATATCTCTCCTTGACCATCATTTTTAAGAGTTCGGGACTAAAGTTGGATGATAATTCGTAATAGACGAGCGGGGATGACGCGGTCTGATAAATATGAACTTCGTCTTCGGCCGTCGTTCTCAGTCCAAATGTGAAATAGCTATTGGTGAAAAAAATGTTCTTCCACCAGAAACTCATTCGCAAATCCCTATACCTCCGTTCCGTTCCAATGGGACATCTTAAAGATTAATCCACCAGGTTCCAAGAGAAGGGTCGGCAATCTTTCGTTTCTTTACAGTCCAATGGATTCCTCTCCATATTCTGAGTGAGCAAGCCCGACAATTCCACAGCATGCTTAAAGTAAACACTGACTTTGTTAGTCGGTAAATAAGGAATAAATTTGGCGCAATGAATGGCCAAAAAGACTTTCAGGTTTGCGATTTCGGAGAGCGTTTTAAAATCATCAGCACCCAAAATAAACTGGGTCGGGAAAACATCTAACAGGGACATGACTTCTAATGGGCATTCTAATGGGCACCCTCGCTTTTATAGCCAGTTTCAAGGCCTGTTTCAGTTTTTGTTTCCAAGAAATTTTATCTACAGGACCTTTGTGAGTTTTTGTTTACCACTTCCAAGAAATCTTATCCCCATGACCTTTTTTGAAACCAAATGAAAAAACGACCATGATCTTTTTCAGTCACCCTTTGAGTAGGTTGGGGAAAAGAAAATACCCATTGAAGTCTCTATATATAAATAGAAAGAGAGAGAAAGGAGTCACGTCATGAAGAGTCCCCGGATCACGGCGTGCATTTCTTTCAAATTTAAAATTTATAGGATTTCGTTTTATATCATCCAAGAAGACGTTTATTTGAAAGCCGCGGATTTTTCGAATTGTGTAAGTTGTAATTTAATGGTTCGAACGATGCTACAACGATTTCTGGCAGATGAAGATGTCATTACGGCTCGTGAAATTTCTATCTTAGTTACACAAATCTTATTGATGAAAGGAGCCAAATATCAATACACGCCTTTCTAAACCTCTAGCAAATGAACCGTATTATGTATCGTCTTAAGAAGAAAAAGAAGATCGAGACTGAATTTAGCGATTGCTTGTACAAAATCCTGCCCAAATCTCTCTTAAACATTAAGACCCATAACGATCAATATTACATTCGCAGAAACGATAACCTTAACTAGTACTCTGCCACGAATTTCGAAAAAATTGTCGAAGAAGAAAAAGTTAAAAAGTTGAAGAACTACGCCATACCTATAGTGCATGATGATAAGAAACCTGTTCAGGACGTTTCCTCTGATGATCAACAAAGACTTCCCTCAAGACAGGAAGAAACCATCCCTTAGAGTCAGGGAGAAACGATTCAATCTATCAATGATAATCAACAAAGACCCTCAGATGAGGACAGGATTCTATTTAAAAAACGACTCCTAAGTAGAGCCTGTCAACAGAATCCTATGACATTTGCAGAGGAATGTGTTGAAACAGACCCCATTGTATTCACCTTTTTCATTGGAGAACCCATGCAGGCCTCAAACAATGAGATCCCAGAATGTCTATATTACATTTTATAAAGGGGTAACTCTTCTCGAACCAAATGGGAAAGAAAAGTTCATCGGCTCCAAAACATTTTTTCAGGGAAAATTTCTAGCTAACAACTACAGAAAAGAAACTTTTTGTTAATTTTAATGATGTCTTGTTGTATTTTTAGAAGCATCCCCAAAACAACAAAAACTTATTATTAATTTTAATGATGTCTGAAGGCATCATTAAAATTAACAATTTTTTTTCATTTCTATAACAGATTTTTTCTGAGAAAAATTTTCCAGCCATTTCAAAATTTAACTATGCGTTATCTCTATAAACCTTCCACGTTTCTTCTAATTATTCTGTGCCTTTAAATAATAATGATACTGAAGCACGTTTTGCGAAGCACAATGAGAAAAGCCCTTTGTATGGTTGGGACAAACGATTTGTTCAATCCCATTGTATTTCAGAATCTCTTGAGTGAATCCCGAGATGCGAAACATGGATCTTTACAACCATTCACCTCTCATCCAAATAACGGAAAAGGGTTCTGTCAACACTTTTATCACCCATGGTAAATAGCTGTACGGAATTTCTCTTTCGTACTACAAGAAGCTGTCATATAATCACTCGCCCAAACAGCCGTTCGTTCTTCTTTTTCGGTGAGCATCATCCATGGAAAAGGGGTTTTGAAAACAAATATTCCTCGGGAAGTGCCATCGGAAGTGATGTAGGTCAATTTTTCCAGAATAAAGGATCCTTGAGAATCGAAAAAACCTTCGAAGTCGAGCATGAGTTCCATGTCCCCTTTCTTTTTTCAAGGTGATTTTTATTATTTATTTACGGAATCGCAATATCGAACGAATGTGACCTTTATCTTAAGACAAGCACCTTCATGAGTTTAAAAGACTGCACTGAATATAGAAGAAAGTGTCGCAGAGAAAGCGGTATCATTTCCTTCAGGACAGAAAGAAAGAGAATTTTTGGGGGTAAGTGATTTGTTTTATTCATGGCTTTCTATAAAAATGCTTTTAAAATCGTTTCTCTTAAAAAGTCTTTTTTGCTTTTCTTTTCATTGTATAGGTCATAATGATTTCTGATCCTCTTACTGGTTCCTACATTTTTCTCCACATCGGGTCGTTTTTCTGTCATGATCAGGAGGAAAAAGAAATGTCTTGCATCTTATATGGATTCATGATTTTTCTACCTCCTATTGATTACTCGGACTTGACGTCAAGACATCAACTTTCTGTCGATTACATGGTCCGTAACCGACATAGTCTTCATTAAACGGAGGGACATCTTTCCTACGAGCATTTCCTTCCATCATACAAATGTTAACGGAAAATGGGGAGACTCTATACATCAACGCCTACGAGAAAGTCAAATTTTTCAGCGAGCTCTGTAAATCTCCTTGAAGTCCTTCATAAAATCACCTCTTTCTTCGGGCAAATATCTCTCACCTTCTTTGCCACAATCAGTTAAAACTGAAAATTGAGCTAGCATACATTTTGCTTTCAAATTATTTATTCACGTTCGTTATTATTATTGTACCTCGAAGGAAATGCATATTTTTTTAAACTTAATGATTAAAATCCTGTATTAGAAAAGCAAAATTTGTAGACATTAATGTGCTTCAAAAAATTGATGGATGAGTAAAGAATCTAAAAGCTGGTGAGAGTTGCCACTCCGTGAAATGTAAGATGTTTCATTTATCTTCCATGCACACGCAGGAAGAGCAGCTTCTTAGAGCGTTGTCATTGAGTAAAAGCATCAGCTCTTTAATTATTTTTTTTAATTTAATCAATTTACTATTGGAGCGATTTAAAATTAATAAAAGCCCTTCTTACAATATAAATCTTCATTTAACTTTTCCGACAATGTCGGTATAAATTAAAATTATATATAGCTCATCACTTTAAAAGCTTCGTTATAATTTATAAAAGATAGGTGTTGTCACTGCATGAAGTAATAGATATTTAATTGGTACGCGGTTCTAGGTGCGAGGAAAAAAAGTCTGGACCGCATTCAGAAATATTAGTATGTATGCATGTAAGTATCGATGTGTTTTTGTATATATACATATATGTACGTACGAATGTATGTGTGTCTATACATACACACAAATACTCACATACGTACATTTCTGAATCCAATCCCGATAACAGAAAAGTACCATTTAATTAACCTACTAGGTGACATTTCTATGTTCATAGTTTATTCTCTTTCATCAAATTCTTACTTTTTATACTTTAAATTTGCGAGATTATATGTTAAAGTAAAAATGAAGCTTATTGTGAGAAAAATATGTCAGGTTATAGAATAAATTTATTGACATCTTCCTTTTTTATATCTATTATCGTACAAATGTACGTTTAAATATCAGAAAATAGTTATTCAAATGAAAAAATTTTTGCATTATTATTACTACTTATTATTATTACTACCAGAGAATAAAATTTTTTTCATGCTTACTTGATAATCACGACTGAATTTTATAAGCAGTCCTAAGCTATACCATAATTTCCCGCTTTCCTTTTACCTGAAATAGATTGGCATCTTAAGCGCTTCAAGAAAGCACCTTTACAAAATACGAACACATACCAGGTATTTCCACCCCGTTTTGGGCGACTCTAATGGTTCTAAACTATTAAACTGGCTTCTGGGGTGTCTTACCTTTTATTAACATCACGGATTCGTTTCCTGGGAAAACTCCTTTGAAAGACGAAGGGGAGGGGGAAAAGGCAGATTTTTTTTTTTGAATGCGAAAGTATTTTAATGCATTGCTTGATTGTACAATATTTCTAGTTCTGTTTCTCCTACTTTCCTCACACCATGCCTACGCAATTGAAACCAAAGAATCTATAGGGGAATCCTTTTTAACTAATTTGATGTTTTTCTCCTTAAAACAGTTTTACCATAACGAAGTACAGAAACACTCGCTGGATTTCCCGAAATTGGAATACTTTTTGATTTAAGTTTTAATTTTATTTGGTTTTATGATTAAACAGGGTTTATTTAGTTTTATGAATTGGTAAGAGTAGGCTGCGCTGTTACTTAAAAGAAGAAGGAAGTAAAAGCTTAAATTTTATTAGTGTTATTTTTTAAGTTTTAGTGGTAAACTTTGATTTGAAACATCAGGCGACAATCTGATGTTTTCAATCTATAAATACTCATAAATATTTTTTCCTTTATTTTTTTAAAGTCTTGTTAGTGATATGAGGTGTATAGCGCACTTTCTCGGCCACAATTGTCGTGAATGTTTGATTTTTAATAATTATTCCTTTCGTCCCTGGTATAGATCCATAGTAAGAACTGCGACAAATCTTGTTTGCTATTCTTTTAATCCTTGTCTGCTGTTGATCTTAATTAGTTTGAAATACACTAAATTATTTCCTTCATTAATGTGTGATATAGGCATGTGCTATATTTAATACAATCATAATGTTCTCTAAATTTATAGTTTGAAATACGCTAAATTATTTCCTTCATTAATGTGAGATATACGCATGTGCTATATTTAATACAATCATAATATGCTCTAAATTTATACGCAAAAAAATCACTCATATTATAAAGAACAATTTTTATACTACAGAACAAAATTTATTAGTTCAAGTAGTCATTCCGGTAGACGATAAATATTTTTACTCTCATTCTATTTAAAATACTGCTTGAAAGAAATGTACAAATTATGGATTTTCGACAGTGAATATACTTTTTTCATAGCATTACGCAAATAAATTACTATGAGATGATTAGTCTCAATGCTTGTGGCCGTTCCAAAATTGGAAAATATTTGTTTTAGAAATTAAATCTAATAAACATCTCATTGCTGAACCAGATTTACATGATGTCAGTTTTATGAATAATGGACATAATATTTTGGAGAGCTTTACGGATATAATTAACAATTTTGTATTCTTTAATCATCAAGCAATTCTCTTAAAACGATTTTTTTATTAAAGAGAAGAATTTTAATTTCAGTGGCTGTGAAAGACGTAGATCAATGAAAGAACTATCGACACATTTATTACATCTGCTATAATTAATTTAAATATTAGAACTAATTTAGAGGAAGCAAGAATTTATAAACGTCTCGTGCCGAACTGTCTTGCATTTGCCTCTGAGTGTTAAGCATTTAAGAATTATTTAAGCATTAACGGCACTGTGTTGTTTTTACTGAAAACTTACAGTTTTTTTTCATATTGAATATTTTTTTTTTGCGTATTGAATATTATTTATTCCTTTGATGATTTGTTTAACATTTTGCCTAAGAAATGAAGCCAATAATTCATTTCCCAGGTTTAGAATGTAATTTTTTGCTGAGGCCATGACATGATGAAAGCTAAAAGATAGAGCAGACGAAACGCCTAGTAAACGGATGTTGTAAAATGAAATTGAAAGATATGTGAAATTATTGTTCTAAAAACTGAAAAGAAAGCCTATGCGAATCTGTATTATTGTAATGAGCAATCAATAACAAGTTTAGAAATTTTTAGAGAAGCAAAATAATAATAATAATAATAAAGCTGAAGGCTTTCAGATTTTAAAATACGCCCAAGACGACGTTTTTTAACGTTTTATGTGTTACCTTTATTTATTAAATATCATGTTCCTCGCACTTAAACCATAAAACTCAATTCAACAGCAATATAACAAAAAAGTTAAAAAGAGAATATCTTTAGAATTTCCGATACACAGTCTCGCGCGCTGGAGATAATTTTTTTTTCGTACAGCGTTGCCGTTGCTCGCTTTGAAATCGTTGAGATTGTTAATCAAAAATTCGTTAAAGTTTTACAAAATATCAAACAGATAATAAAAAAATTCCAAATTTGGGCTTCCAGATGCCCATATTCGAGTGAAGGACTACGTTATTAAAAATTTGATGTCTCTAGGTACTGTTGTTTTTTCAGAATGCGAGAAACATACATTCATACAGATTCTTCATTATTTAGTTTCTCTAAATATAACGCAGGACTCTTATATTTGGTGGCAGCGATTTGAAAAGTGATTCAGACTTTCATAGTATTATTTTTTAAAATATACTATAAAGTCAGTTATACTAATAATTTTTAATCATGAAATTTTTTTATATTATTAAGTTATACTAAAATTTTTTTATAGTGAACGCAAAATGCCAAAACAAAACTAATAGCCCTTTTGGGTAAATTGCCCGTTTGTTCTAATGATTATCTAAATTTCAAACGAAATTAGTAGATTTAAAGTTTTCAAATCTTTATATTAAAAAAATACGAACGCAATTCAAATCTAGGTGTGAATTCTCAATCCAGAATAAAGCTAAAAACCGAAGTTTGTTATTTCAGATTTATTGCGTATGCTATAGTTTAACTAATAAATATTCTACTGCATTTAAGATTTTATAACCAATATGTTTGAAAATAAGATATCTGTATAAAAGAAACTTTTAAGTTTTGTTGTTCTGAAATCTATTCATGAAATGCTGATGAGCTGAATCTTGCTGGACATTTACCCTCCGGCACTCCCACGGTCAGTCAGAGAAAAGCTATTCTTTTGCAACGTTCTTGACAGCTCGCAGCTACTAATGTTTATGGAGCAATCTATCTCAATTAGGCGGAATCTTTGGTCCAAAATTCTGGGAGGGAAGACAACTAACAAAAGAAGTTGCTAGCATTTTTCGAAAGTTCAGTGTTATTTTCGCGACATTTTAGGGGGAGTTGGGTCGAAAGTTAGCGACAATTTTAAAGGTATTTGCAGAAAATAACTTGACAGGCTAAGGGTTTAAAGGGAATCAATATATTTTATCCCCTTATCCGTATGCCCGATATTCTTCCGGACGAGAATACTACCCGAAATTCCGAAACGGGGAGGTGTGTTCCCTTTAAACGTCTGTGTTAACATTTTATGCCAAAGACGAATTGGGTAATGAAATGTATCCTAAAACGGCTCAGAGAAAAGAATATTGTTTAACGGTAGGTGATTATGTTTGCTATGTTGGCGAGGCTTTGGGAAATAAGTTTTATCCTCGAAGAGCAGATCATCAAACGGAATATCTCTGCGGAGAATATGCCAAAATGGCCAACCCAACCAAAAATTATAATAAATTTTATATACGATAGGATTTTTGGGGGTTTATAGACTAAACGTAGTGTATCTGCAGTGGAACATCACGACATGGAAACTTTCGTATGCCATTTGGTGTGTGAAATGTCGAGACAAAACCGCTACGGTAGAAAATAACTATCGCATGTCGAAAAATCGACGGCCCATGGTCACAGGAAAGTCTCAGACATGCGGAACCAAAAAACAACAGTTTATTACTATCGCTTCTGTTCCCTCCGGAATTCATTTCATGGGTGAGTAAAACAAGTGTATTTAAATCTAAAATCAGGAAAGATGGATCTTACTATAATTTGCTGTCCTGAAGCAGGTGGTCCTTCATTAAAATTTGGGATACAACTGGATCCTCATGATCCAAGAATCCTGAAGCATTCAGCTGCTCCACGGTTGAATGCATCTTCTTTAAATGAGTTTTCTAATATCATGAAACAGTATCTAACGGTCGTGAAAGAATTAGTCATTCCCATCCGTCGAGATGTAGAACCCGAAACCCCGAAATTGGAAGAGTGAAGTAGAAACGGGAAATGCTTTTGTAGAACATTGGCTGATCGGTTGTGAAAGAGAAATCTCTTATTGAAATATCTATATAAAAAAAACTTTTTGTTTATTTTAATGATGTCTTAACACATTAAAATTAACAAAAACTTTTTTGTTTTTAGACAACATTAAAATTAACAAAAAGTTTTTTTGTTTTTCAGGCATCATTAAAATTAACAAAAAGTTTGTTTTTTAATTTTCATTCAGATATTTTTTCTGAGAGATTTTCCTCTCTTATCATTTTGGAAAAGGAGAAAAATCCCTTTCAATAACACTATGTATATTCGAGCTTCCTGCAAGCTTTTTCATTCTTGTTCTTCCTTCCCAAGTGGACAAGATGTCGACAGAAGCGGTTGCTGTTGTGCCTACTCTCATTGAAGTGACGCCCGTCTGGAATGAGCTAGTGACCCATTTCTCGTTTCGAGGAATGCTTTTATCAACCTATGTGTTTTGAGCAAATGCTCAAAGAAACTGTTTGCTATTTCGCCTGTTACGATGTTTGAACGCTGCATTATTTCTCGCCTGTCGAACACTTCAAACACTTTGCTTTCCAGTCGATGATGGAACCGGGAACGTTTCGTGTGCACGCTTATTTATGATGGGGAAATATTATCGGAGTCAATGCTGGAACACTTTTAAAACTGTTTCACGTTTCACCGGAGTGGGTTCACATTTTTCAAACCGGAAAAGCTCCCATCCGTTTATATGGTTGGGAAATGAAATCAGAGGTAGGTTATCATATGGTTCCTTATCAACTGCAAGCTCATTCCGTGTACGTGATTCCGGGACATCTTTACTACCAACTACAATTTTGCAACGAAACGGTTTTTGCCGTAGTCTGTAGAAAAGAAATGGAGGTTTTAATATCAACTCATCTCCAACATTATTTCCAGTCCCCTGTTCGAGAGGAGGAGGTAGGAAGACTAAAAAATGTTAAGACACTCCTAAAGAAATTTTCTTTATCAACTGTATACCAATATATAGTGTATACCAATATATAGGCAGAAAATAAATATATATAATATGCGTCCTTCCCTCTTTCAAAAGAGATTTTTCATGCCAAGTCCAAGAGTGGGTTGGGTTAACCACTGACAACGTGCCCAGATGGGTGAGCTTTCGAGTGTTTGTAAAGATACGACAAGAAAGAAGTTCATTTCCCAGCTTTGAAATAGAAATTCAGAAAAAAATCTTCATTCTATATAAGTGATTCCTGGATCACCCATTTTAATGAAAACCGTTGAATGTATGGAAAGAGACGTGTCTTCTTTCGGAAGGGAGTTTAATGGAGTTCGAAAATATTTTTATAGAAGAAATATCTGAATGGTCACTAAGTAAACACAACGGTAAACCAAAGTCGACCAACCTAATGTTTCTCAGATAACATATCAGAGTTGAAGGAACACACCTTAATTTAGACTATTTCCAGGATCCAGGTTGGTTCACAGCACAGACTAATCTGAAGTGAAACTTGTACTGTTTAAATCGAAAAGCCAGTCTAAAAAATTTAGACGTCGGCTGGGAAAACGTTTTTCTCAAAGAAAAATCTCTAGCTAAGAAGTTAATTTTAATGATGTCTTAGACATCATTAAAATTAACTCTTCCCTTTTGTTCTGAGACAGCACGTTTCTAAAAATAGAACAGGACTCATCTGTTCTTGGAATTCTATTTTTGGAAACGTGTCTCTCCCAACAAAAAGGAAATAATTTTAATGATGTCTAAAGACATCATTAAAATTAACAAAAAGTCTTTTTTTAGTTCTTAGTCAGAGATTTTCTCTGAGAAAAATTTTACAGCCGACACGAGTCGTTGCAATTTTTTTAAAACTCCGTTATCTATATAAACCTTTCCGAGTTTTTAATTCAGATACTGCTGACATAGTTCTGTTCTCCAACCTGGTCTAGATAAATGAAACTTTTTTCGGTCTTTGCTTTCAAGAGGGTAAGGTCGTGTGACATGGTAGACAAACCTATCAATACATCTCATTTGGCTAGAGTGTGATTCTGATAAGCGGATAATTATTGTTGAATCGGATATTGGTATACTGAGTGATAATGATGATGCAAATTCTTTACGTTCTCATGGCTAAAAAAAGATTTGAATGTTAAGGGATCGTGTTAAAATTTCATTAAACCCGATGATGATCATTGGCTAGAACAGATGTTGCAGTTGGGAACGGATAATGATTGTTGAATCAGTCAACGGTATTGTTTCAAGTGAACAAATCTTTAAACACGTTCCTTAAACCTCAACGGTGAACTGAAATCGCGGCAAACAGATCTTTGAACACGTTTTCCAGACCGTTACGATATGGTTTAACGTGGAAACGGAACATGGCATCTTCGAACATGTTTCCAGACATAAAAGGTATCGTTTAAAGTGGAAACAGAACATGGTCTTTGAACTCGTTTCCAGACCTTAACGGTCGGATTTGAATGAGAAACAGAACATGGTCTTTGAACACGTTTATCAAACCACAACGGTAAAGTGGAAACGGAAATTGGCAAACAAATCTATAAACACCTTTCTCAAACTTCAGTTGTATGGTTTGAATGGGAAACGGAACATGGTCTTTGAATACGTTTCTTAAACCACAACGGTAGGGTTTGAATGAGAAACCGTAATTGGTGGACAAATTTATAAACACCTTTCTCTAACCTCAGCTGTGTTGTTTGAACTGGAAAAGCACAAATGACTAAAAAAGTGACTAAAACGTGTTCAACAACAAAAAGACGAAGTCGAGGGAGCGACGAAGAAGGATAATACTTTTGTATCCACGATATGATTTTCTTCTCCAACGTTTCAGGACAGAAAATTTTTATCAAGTGAAACGCAAAAGATTGGAAATGAAATGGTAACATACCTTGAATGGTGAAGCTTGTGTCTAAGTTGGTCCCCAGCACGGAATGAACTGGAGCGAAACTCGGAATGCTTAAATAGATAAAAAAGTCTTTTCTAAAAAAATTGGACCTAGTCGGCTGGAAAATTCTTCTTTGAGAAAAATCTCTGGCTTTAAAAAAAACGTTTTGTTAATTTTAATGATGTCTAAAAACAAAAAACTAAAATAGTTTTTACTAAAATAATTGAACCTTTGTTGGTGCTTAAACGAAAAAAGGCTAAATTCACATGGACAGCGGAGGTGAACACGGCGTCTGAAGGATTGAAAACGCCTTAATTAATGCCCTTGTTCTTACATTCCCGGAAAGGGATCAAAATTTAGAGTTTGCAACAGACGCATCAGACTACGCTGTTGGCGCAGTTCTTTCCCCAAAAGGACAACCAATAGCTTTTCTTAGCACGACGCTTAATCAAACTCAGTGAAATTATACTGTAACTCGCAGTTCTACTATCGGTGCAAAAATTTCGGGTGTTCTTTGGGAGTGCACCAATAACTGTGTATTCAGATCACGCGGCAGTTGGTCGCCTATACTCAGGAAAAAATCTTTTGCATCGACTCATACGGTGGACACTAAAACTGCAAGAACTTAATTTAATAATAAAACACACGCCGGGGAAAGAAAATGTAGTTGCAAATGCACTTTCAAGGATTCAGATCGATGAAGACGGAAATACAATTAAATGTACGATGCTAACTGCGAAAATAACTGAATCCCGGGAAACAATAATCGCCGAGTTAAGAACGGACGCAGAATTTAAAGACATTTACGCTTGTCTGGAAGATCCCAAAAATTTTGAACATGTAGACTTAACGGCTATTGGAAATCGGGCGGCCCATTATCAAATTATAGATAAATTGCTCTTTTACACTAAAACAACCAATGATAATCAAGAATTTCGGCTAATAGACCCAATGAGTCTACGCTTAAGTATTCTAGAGAAGCTCCATGACTCGAAATTAGGAGCCCATCTTGCTGTTGGGAAAATCCTGCAAAGGGTCCGCGAAGCGATGTATTTTCCGCAGTTATACAATGTTGTGACGGCGTATGTCAGGTCATGTCACTTGTGTCAATTAATTAACGACGTTAATTACAACCCGGCCGGGTAATTAAATAGCATAAAAACCAGTTTTCCAAATGAATTGGTTAACATTGATTTGATTGGTCCCTACCCTAGAACAAAGATTAATAAAAACATATACTTGTTAACCATTGTAGATCATTTCTCAAAATGGGTGGAAATAATTCCCTTTAAACGGGCTTCAGCAAAAATAGTAGCAGATTCGTTTCTTAATAAATGTATTTTAAAATACGGGGCCCTAGTAAAATTAATAGCAGATAATGGTAGGCAATTCGTAAGTAATTTATTTGCAAACTTGTATGCCTTGGTATGCGCCATCTAAAAATGGTACCTTATAGACCGCAATCAAATATTCCGGAACGCGTAAATAAAAATATAGTTAAAATTATTCGGAGATATGTTAAGAATTATCATGAGCGTTAAGACAACTGCGTCAATGAATTAGGCTTTGCCTTGAGAACAGCAAAGCACGCAGAAAACCCGCGCAGAATTGTTCCTACGAAGAAAAATTTTAACGCCTCTGGATAAGCTATTTTTCGTTCAACAAAGACAGGAAGAGTTATAATTGAATGATGTTCAGAAAAGTATTAATGAGGCCATCAAAAATTCAGATTCGGCGAGGTCGAAACAAAAATTATATTATGATAGAAAGAGACGTGACGTAGAATATACGGTAGGCCAGAAAGTCCTAAAATTAAAGCTTTCATTATCGACTGCAACCCGAAAATAGGGTAGCCAAATTTGTCATAGAGAAAATTAAATTTGCTATGGTTTACTTAACCCTCCAGGCGGCAAGGCCGCATATATGCGTTCGAAAATAATGGCTCTCATAGCGGCAAGGCAGCATATATGGGTCCAAATAATTTGGGCCTCATAGCGGCAAGGCAACATACATTCGTAAACCTAAATTTTGGCACGAAACGGCAAAGCAGCATATATGCGGCTTGTCTCAGAGTGCCCTCCCCTCTCTGCTCTTAATGTAAACTGACAGGTGATAATTTTTCTCTGCGGGAGGTAACTGATGAGAGGAAACTAACTATTCGCTAGGGGCAAATGGGTTTTATCGTTAGGTTTTGAATAGCAACTCGGAATATATAGCTCGCTTAAAACTTCCAGCTGTTCTGTGCTTACACCAGCTATAGTAAACTTGAATGTTTATGTACGTAAAGAGAATTTAAAATTTTCAGCCTGATTATTCTCCAAATTTTAGATACAGTTTGGCAAAATGTAATTAGAATTACAATTAAAATTGCAAGAAACAGTAATTGTAACTGCAATAATATTTTGAAATATGTGATTTCAATTACATTGCAAATGTAATTAGCTTATGCAATTACTTTGCAAATACAATTAGAACGTAAGTACTTTTTAATTGTAACAATAATGCGTGTAATTGCATTTTAATTCTTAAATCTAGTTACAATTACAATGCAATGATAATCGCAAACATTATAATTATATAATCTAATTACAATTATAAATTTTATTGCATCTAATCACAACTACGGTAAATCTGTAATTGCAAATACATTATTAATATATTAGCTAATTACAACATAATTTTAACTGCAATTGCAGTAGGTAATTATAACTACGTAATTAGAAAAGTAATTGTCTCTGATAATTGGAACTACTTAAGCTAGTGAAATCGTGATCATAATTGTAATTCTAAGTGTAGTATGCAAATGAAATTGCATTGTAATTGTAATAAAGTTATGCAATTACTAAGTAGTTATAGTTAAAAAGAAGCTGTTTTTTTAATTACAATTACAATTTACGTAATTTCATTTAAATTACATTTCTGTGTTTATGAAATCCAATTTCATATTCAATGCAATTATTGCAATTCCATTGTAATTGCAGAATCTAATTGCAATCATATAATCTAATTACAATTACACTGTAATTGTAACTCCAGTAAGTAATTATAATTATGTAATTAGGATAGCAATTGTTTCTGGTAAAAGCAGTTACGTAACCTAGGAAAATCACGATCTTAATTGCAAATGTAATTGTAGAATACAATTGAAAACACATAGTAATTGTAATAATATTATGCAATGTTTTTGTAATTACAATGTAACAATTTTTAATTACTTATACAATTTACGCAAATCCATTTTAATTATAATTACATTTTAATTGTGAAATCTAATTGGGTAAACAGTATAACTGTAATTATATATTCTAATAAAAATTATAATGCAATTGTAATGACCTCTTAATTAAAATTACACAGCAGATGATTGTAATTATTTAATCGGAAAAGTAACTGCCCCTTATAATTTCAGTGACATAGGATAAGGAAATTTGTGATGATATTTGAAAATTACAGTAAATCATTTTATATCCGAAATGCTTCTGCATTTTGGATGATGAGTTTTTAAATAATACAACGGGATAATCTCTTATAAGACAAATATTAATATTTTCTGTTATGTCTTCTGAATCATCTTACATGTATTGTAGTTTGTGATACCAGCATAAATTGGAGTTTATTTAAACGAAGTATTTTATATAGACCGAAATGCACATAGCGTTAATAAGCAAATATGTATGTTTATGGTCCGAAAACATGTAAATGTAACATGTAAACATGTAAATTTAAATTAGAAGATTAAGGAAAAGCAAGCAAAGAGTGTATGCCTGTGCAAAGGGACGTTTTCGCGAAGGATTTGTTACGGGAATCTTGTCTTGTTTTACATTACACAAGAAATAAACCATAAAAATTACATTTATCCTTTCCTTTTCAGAAAGGGGATCATCAAGGACTAAACTAAGTCTCATAATTTTATCCAATCTATTGCTTTAGCTGGTCAAAAATGATTCTGATCAGCAATCAGTATGCTTAATTGCTGTGTATACTAAACATTTTACTAAAACCATTTATTATGAATTATCACCCAGACGGGAAAGTGTTTCGTGACTCTGGTTGCCGTACCGATGAGCCTGAGTTCGAATCCCGGATAGGGCATGAATGTAATTGGTTCGTTCTCTTCATAGCAGGGAATGGTGGCCCTCATATTAGTTGCCTCCTTAATCACGTGACCGGCCTTAGCAGTAATCAATATCTATAAACGGCTAGGACCTGCCACTGGAAAAAAAATTATTACCAATTGGTCAACCAATTGGTACATTATTACCAATTCAACAGAAGACGCATTCTCCATAGAGTTCAAATGCATTACACTGAAAGGACTTGCATGAACTATTTTCCGCCATTGTTTCACGTAAGAACAAATAAAAGCATCATTTTCTTATGCACCTGGGATTGCTATATTATTTAGATTACGGTAAAGCCTGCAAAGATGCTCCTGTGGATTACTTTCTAAGGGAAACTGGCTTATGTTCACATCCCCCGTTAATAAAAGCAGGAAAAGATCTTTATTTAACTGAATGCAACGAGACGTTTAAGAATGGTGTATTCATAGCGAACTTTCTAAAAGAAAACGATTTGTATTCATGTTACACATAAGGAAATCCACGGAGATATCTAAGCATTTAGATTGTTTGCCAAAATTGGCATCCGATTTGAACTAGTAGTATTCAAAAGCCGACTTTATTACTCTGCTGAGCCAAAAATCTAATTCCTATTGAAGTTATATTGTAATTCGAACAATCATTGTATTACAATTATTTTTTAATTTTTTTCCCAATGGTAGATTGTGAACAGTTATAGTGTAACACAGTCCATTAATCTATACAAGGCCAGATGGGGTGGTCTCTTTATTATGGAGGCACCTAATAGGCCACCATCGCCTCCTATGAAGGGACGAACAGTTATAACCATGCCTTCTCCGTGATTCAAACCCAGGCCCTTCGGTATCAGTCAGGCTTCCCTAACCACTATACCGTCTGGGCGGCACAATTGCAATTATAACTGCATTAGTTATAGTTTTAACTACAAAGTAACTGCAATGAATTACCAGATTTTCTCAGTCAATAACAGATAGCTTAAACTTTAAAGATAAATGGAAGGTCTTATAATTTGTAGAATGACAATATTCTAAGAAAGTGTAGTCTCCAGGGATGGTCGAAGTTTAATTGCGGTCTTACATTTTGTACACTCGCAGCACCTAGCCAAAGGCTGTTCTAAGATTATTTCTGTTACATTATAATTCTAGTTAATACAGATACAATGTTAACTTTAACGGTTAGAATTATATTATAGTTCTAATGGCAAAAGTGTCAAATGAGTGCTGTAGATTAGTAGACTTTTACTTATCTTATAACAATATTAAATTTTTAATACCGTTTTATTTTATTTATCTTATCACAACATTAAGATTTTTAATACCGTCGGTACTGAAAAAATGTTTTACTACAGTCATGAAATGTATATTTGATAATATTTTCTCATTGCTGTTTTTCTTATATACTTTTCTGCATAATTCATAAAAGTTTGAAATGGAAATAATTCTGAGGCCTTTTTTAACACTTCTAAATTTTCATGAAATAAAGTTCCATTAAGGTTTACTTGAAGGAGACTCTCAGTGCAAACAATCGAAAAGAAGTTATGCTACATTTACATATTATGAAATGGTTGAATGTACAGTAATTTCTTGTAACAGCGGTGCTCAATATATTGCGTTTTCTGAGAGAATACGTGTGTTGCCTAAAATCGAATTTAAATCACTCTAATCAGAATAATTGCCTAAAGTATTAAATTGTAATTTTTACAGCATCCACCGAATTAGTGGATTTTATTGAAGATAAAAATTTGTTGATATTGACAAGCTATATTATTTTTTATACTATAATGAATGCTGCGAGACATCAGCAAACCTAACAGCTAGAGTAAAATTCAGGATATGGTAACTTAAAATAAATAAATTAATAAATAAACTTAAAAAAGAAAGCGAAAAGGAACTGAATACACTTTGTTGATATTGACAAGCTATATTATTTTTTATACTATAATGAATGCTGCGAGACATCAGCAAACCTAACAGCTAGAGTAAAATTCAGGATATGGTAACTTAAAATAAATAAATTAATAAATAAACTGAAAAAAGAAAGCGAAAAGGAACTGAATACACTGGGAAAGAGGAGGTTTACTACGGTGAAACATTAGAAACGTGTAGACAAAGTGTTAATACTATATGTGAGAAAATACTAAGGACAAATTGAAATATATCATAGCTACGTTTAGGGTTTTCTATATTATCTGTATCAATATTAATATAAATACTGAAAAATACTTAAAAAAATAGGTGCTTTCAAAAAGGAAAAAATTGCAGTCTGAAAATTTATAGCATAATATCTCAATGAAAATTTTACTATCAAAGTTTTTAAAATTAGAATATTTAAAATAATTTTTAAATTAGAAATGTCATAAAGTTGTTATTATTATTAATATTATTTTTCTCTTAAGTGAAAAGGATATCAAGTGTCTACAGCGTAAAATTAAATTTGCATTGCTATTTACTTAACACGTAAATCAGCTCTAAACGAATTATAGCACTAAAAGGTCGAGCATTAGTTCTGCATTTCTATTGTTAGAAACATCCTCAGTAAAGTCTTTCTAAAAAATTTTTCACTATTACGTTCATTTCATCCTACTGGGTTCCGCTAACATGCATATTTCTTCCTGCCGTGTTGAGAAGAAAAACGGAGTATTCTGCAGAGTCTAAGATCTTTAATTTACCTTTCAATTTATTCAATTTGTAATTGTTTAGTAAACTGAGTTACTTAAAAGCGATAATTATATTTCCAAATTTTTATTTGATTTATGAAAAGATGTAATACACAGGTCTAATTCTTGCCTTCCTCGCATTTTAAGAAGAGGGAAAAACTATATATCGGTGTTTAACATTAACTATTATGCAGGGTCTAATTTCTAAAATTTCACAGTCCTATGGAAGACATTACGGAATAATGAAAAAACAGTACATGCATAAAATAATAAAACGTCAATGATTAAAATTAAATAAAATGTTAAGAAATAAATAAAAATATTAGCAAATTAAATAAATTACAAAGGGTTAAATAATAAAATAAAATATCTGATTTCAGCCCAGCTCCAGCTGGAATTACAATTTCATTGAAAAAAAGAGAAACACCGGAGGCGGTTTCCGGCTTTTCCAAGCACTAATGGGACTAGAAAGAATGGTAGATAAAGCATGTTAACACGTTCCTAACACCGAATGCCCTGCCAATATTACAGCTATTAAGAACAATGTGCGACAGAATAGGAAAAACTGCCCTATCTCTCGACTTCCATTAGTGGTTACCCCTTGTATGCAGCACGCTTCGATAGATTAAATCTCTACTTCAAATGTACCTGAACGACTCCTTTCTTAGCGATTTCGCTCTATTATTTGTTCAATTTTTTTTTCGATTATGTGGAGGTGATTGTAATTTAAATGCCTTGGTCCTTAGTCGGAAGTTGATCTGTTAGCAAAGAACAAACCTGTTTAGCATAAGTCACCTTTTCATCCCCTATATTTGACTTCGAAAAGTATGTAGGTGTTCGTTTTCATGAACAGTCTGTTGCACATATTTGAGCCGTTTCCCTCTTTTAGGCTCATTGCAATTGGACGATAACTGAGAAGCATTAACTATCGCATCTCCATTACTGCATTTTTTTTTCCTGACTGAAAATGTTTTTGACGTTACATCCTAGAGAACGAAAATAGCGAAACCATGATAGAAGATTTCACAAGAGATTTTGCGGGTTCTTGAAAAAACCTCCATTATTCGTTTTAGTGCGCTTTCTAGTGGCATTCTTTTCCCACTCCCTTAAAGCCACTACTGAACTATCCTACCGCTTTTCTTTTTCATCTTGTTATAAACAATGGATAAATAAAATCGCTAATACCATAGCAACACCTTCAGGATGAATAGTAAATTTACTATTCCCACAGAAGCTTTAAAAAAAGAAAGAAGAGCTTAAATTCCTCTTATGTAGGTCTCCTATGCACTCCGTTAAGTGCTTCATTTATATAGATAATTCGTTCTGTTACAGAAATCCCATTTATAAAGTAAATAATGTGTACTACATAATATCACATTGCATAGAATAATTAATTGCTAGAAACACAGTAATATCTTTTTTTTTCTTATTTCTAATGTCTAATATAAAGAGAATCGCTATTTAATTTTAATTGTGAGTAGAAGTTTCAGTACTTAATTAAAATAGAAATTGAGGAAATCGCAAATAAGTCAATGTTCAAAGTATCTGAGGTAAAATTTTATACTAAACAGCTGAACCTAGGGGGCCTTTCATTTTTAGTAGTAAAATTATTAGGATAAATATGTAAATCTGCTTAAGGAAACTTAGAAAGAATTTTGTGTTTGATTAATTAGCTTTGGGTAAGGATAACCCACATTATTGAATACTTTCTTTAAGCTTATATAAGAACATTTAAAACTGTGTACATATTTTTTATTCAATTTATCAGGACTGAGTATTCTGTGTGTGTTCTTGGAGAACATTGTGAAATATTTACCAGGGTGTTTCTTCTCAGGTCCTGAATTGGAAGAGTGAGCTGATGAAATGTAAGCTTTGTTCTGATGTACTGTTGGGCTGGATAGTAACTGCACGTGAAGGTATTTGAAATCCTCTTTTATTAAGTCACTATTATTTACAAACTTCCCAACTCGGGAGAGATACAGAAAGTAAAAGACCGCACTTGGGTCGAACTTAACAATCAAGTAAATTAAATGCTAAACCTAAAATAGAAATTAAATCAAACTTTGCTTCGCAGAGCAATTCGCGGAAGTTGGCCTCTCACTAAATGGGTGCGTAGCAAGATATACTAATACTAACGCACTTCAAATTGTTTTACAATGCAATCACGTAGTAAGCACTATGGCTTATAATTTTAAACTGCTAGCTGGTCAGGCGAACGTTGAGCACAGTGACCGTGGTCTGAGACTAAACTCTCTCACAATAAGAGGTTTCTACCTCTGGCTTAAATAGTACTTGACTGTACTTCAAAATTAGCATAAGCTGAAAACGCGCGCATCTTCTGACGGGAAGTTGAAACAGAGAGGAGGTAGAAAGTTTTAAATTAAAATAAAACTTGGTTAGTTTAACTAAAACCTTATATACTTCCCGCCAGAATTGCGATAGTTAAACTACTTTGGTCCAAACGGACCATGTTGAAACTCGCAATTCTAAATAGTCGAAATTTAACTGTTCTAAACTTAGGCCAACTCTTAAAAGGCAATATCTGTTTGTGAAACAAGTTTACAGACGAAGTGTTCTTGAACAACAGTCTTCAACATTTTTTTCTAGCAAGTCTTATTCTTCCAACAAGTCTTACTCCTTCCAGCAAAATCTGTCTAACACTTTAAGTGTATTTGGTGGAGAGCCTAATTAACACTTGCATTCTAAAATTACTCAATCTTTAACTTTTCATGCATACAAATTCGCAGTTTGCACACAACATTCACATTAATATTGCACTTAACGTGCATTGCTAGCATAATATTATTTGTTACATTTCGTAACACATTAACAATTTCATAGCCATCATGAAATACAAATATAGGTTAAATTTCTAAGCTTACAGCAAGTGCTTCCTATTCCTTTTTCAAGGTACTTTCTTGAAATATCAAATTACATTGAAATAATAGTCCACAGACTAAATCGTGTTCTTCAATTTTCCAATTTTTCCTTCTAGACATTTTACAAGTCTTTCGACAAAGCGTCATACAAAATCATTTAGTTAACATATTTCTTTTCAGCAATTCATTGTTTTTAAAAAATTAATTTTTTTAAAAAAATAAAGTAATTTTAAATTTTTAAGAATTACAAATTTTTTAAACAAAAATATTTTACTTTCAAAATGAGAACTTATCGCCCACTTGGCGTAAAATTCAACCTCGCTTGAGGTAAAATCGGCCCTGCAACGTGCAGTACACTCAAAAATTAACTAAACTTTTGAATAAGGAATTCTACTTATCTTACTGTGATCGTCCATCCTTTTCTTGGCCCAATCCTTAAAAGTTGAGTAAGTTGCAGCTTGGTTCAGTCTCCTGGATTTTTGTTTTTGCTCCTTGGGAGGTTGCTCATCACTTTTCCTTTTGAATTCCGTCGTTGTATCCTCGGAAATTTCCTTTGTAGAGGAGGTTCCTCCGCTGGACGTTTGATGGACTGGGCCCTTCTCTCCTGGGCCCTTGTTCGTTGCATGTCCTGGTTCCTGCTGTATTCGGGAAGTTGATTCTCAGGCTGCAATCGACGTCTTGCTTCT